>CABHPQ010171003.1:0-47500 GCA_902168405.1 Peromyscus aztecus
CTGGATAATTTTTCAAAGCCATGTTGAATATTCAAAAGCTGGGACTGAAGGAAAGGCGTTAACATTAATTAATATTTGAAGCAGTAAAATAAAAGCAACAGTGAAGCTAATTTTGCAGGACAATTAATCATGAGTCTTGCTAATTACACATGGGATTTTGCAAATGATTTTTTTCTCAGGTAGCAAAGTAAAAATGATAATCCACTACCCATCAAAATCATTGGCTTCTCACCAATGTCCCCAGCAAGAGCAATTAGTGGAAACAGCAGAGCCCTAGTAATTGCATGTCAAGAGAGGAGAGCAGTAGGATTTTAATTGCTCTAAATAAAGACCACTTGCTCATATGTACACCTGATTGTCCAAAAGAGCTCTGCAAGCCAGAGCAAGCATGCCACCATTTCCAGGTGCCCACATAAAAATAACTCTGTGGGAGCGCTATTCTCCCAGCAACCCCTGCAGTTTCTGGAAGAAAATATCAATATGCATTCACACTCTGAACTGCAGCGTCATCACTTGACTATAAGAACCAAAAAAAAAAAAATCACCCACTTGGGAAAATGTGCATATTCTTTATATTTGCCAACTATTTATTGCTGACATTTTTTTGAAGAACTTTAACTATCTCCAAGGTGCCAAGGGCTTCAAATTTACTGAATTTTAGGATCCCCAATAAAATGTTTTTAACAAGACATCTCAAGAGGGCATAAAATAAAAAATTACCATATTCATGAGTGTGAGCCTCTAAGATTGCAATGCTATAAACTGGATGTTTATAATTTGCTTGTGGCTTTCTTAATTAAAAACTGGTAATTAGGAACTCAAGTACTATTTTTGCACTCCATCTCCTATACTTTACATGCCACTGCTACTTTTCAGTTTAATACATGTACACACGGATGCACACAATTGCAAATGATCAATAATATTTAACTGTGTGTCTAAAACCTAAATGATGATGGATACATTTAAATATTGCTTTCCAGGACATTATTATTCCAACGGCCGTGCCGTGGCTTAAACATTTAGTTTAAACGCGACAGCTACCATTTCTTGCTCTTCCTAACATGCATCGTTTGCTCTCGTCTTAAACGGAATTGCTGACTAGCCTTCCAAGCACTACTCATATCTATTGTCTCCCCGAGACCATGCCATACTGGAAGTTCCATCCCCAGCTCTCCCTGCCATTAGCTTTATGGAAGGGAGCAGTAACCTCAACTCACTGCTGTACTTTCTTTGTACTTCCAGAATGGTGCACCTGCCTTACTGCACCAGCACCGAGAACAGCAAGCAGGACGCAGGGCGAGCTGCTTTCTTGCTCAATGGCCAGCAGATCATAGGTGTGCGTCTGTCACTCCCAGAGGTGATTCAGATGGTAACACCACGCTGGTGATTGGAACGGTGAAAGCCTTTGCAGCAGTCCTCAAGGTGCTATCATTTGGTGGATATTGTCCACAAACGGCAGCTTCTTTACCTGGCCTCTTTAGCTAATTGCTTTTGGTTGTTCTTACATCTTGTCAAACAAGAGACGTCCTTGTTGGTGGGTACTCAAGGACTGACCATCAGGCCAGGCTGGAGTTCAAATTCTTTGAGGCTGTTATATGCACACATCTCATGAGACCTTATTTCTCTCCCTCTCCTTTTACCTTTCACCAAATATCAATCAAGGACCAAAAAAAAAAAAAAAAAAAAAAAAAAAAAAAAAAAAACACATGAGCCCAAATGACAATTATTTGCTTAGAAGCATTTTATCAAGACACAAACAAAAAAATGTACTGTTTATTTTGCTTGAGAAAGATTTTTAGGAGCGTCTAGAATGAAGTGACCCTTCCTCTCCAAAAAAATAAAATTCCACTAGACAAACAAAGCTACAGCTACATCTCAGATGGGACCAGAAGGTGGATATTACAATAAAATGATTGGCTAGAAACATATTTTTATAGTTCATTATTTTGAGGGTATACTATTATTCTGAGTTTTAAAGGAATAAAGTGTAGGATTCTTGAAGTTTCTCCTTTGGGCAAAAATTCTTTGAGAAGTCTGGATGTTCACTCCTAACTTTTGTTTCCCAGCTTGTCTGGCATGGCCATTAGGAGATCGCTAACATGCTATTTGTATTGTCACTCATTACTGAACAAGGGCAGGATGGGGAAGTGCCCGATCAAAGTGTATAATCTTCTAACAGAAATGTGAATAAAAGGAGCTATAGCAATAAGGGGTTGGGTGTGACAACAGTTTCCCAATCAAGGGTCAAACCACTTCAGAGTTTTCCTAGATTATAACTACTCATTAAGGGAACAGGGTAGAGCTGAGTGTGACCTTTGCCCCACAAAGCCCCCAGGACTTTTTGTGGTTTTCCTTAACTATAGCATCTGCAGATTCTTTGGCAATGTGTAACACCACGCAGACTTCCATTGTAATAGGCAGATCTATTACACTGGCCCTTTGATGGGGCCTATAGTGCCACAGCAATTAAGGGAGGCAGAGAGGATGGATGGCGAGCAGGCTTCCTACCCACTTCATTTGGAAGGCATCCCCAGGAAAGGAATAAATTTTGTGCACACCTATCAAGTAAATAACAAAGAAAAAAACAAGAACAAGAAACAAAGTGGGGGGGGGGGGGGTTGCCAAACAACAACCGTTTATACTGGGCTCAGTGCCTCCCTTTGGTTCTGTGTTCCGCGGATCACCAGAAGGGCCCACCGATAGCTTTGGTGTTGCCCATGAACCTTCTGTGGCCCAAATAGTACAAACACTGTATGTTCATACATGCTCATGTTTTTATGGATTCAACTGTATAGTTTTTGTGGGACTCAAAGATTCTACTCCAGATAAAACTACTAAAAGAGATGATTGTTTCAAGCTGCTCCATTCTGACTTCTCTTGTAAGGGATCATTTGGTAACATTGTCTCTAGAGTCTGGACAAAAAACGTCCAAATAAGCTGTACCAGCAGGCACAAAGGAAGAAAAAGAAGATGCTGCTTTCCTCTGTGACTGGTAGGGCCACTGGGATACCTCAACAACCTGCGCAGAAACAGTTCTTTTGTGAGTCTGAGTTTGGTTAATTATCACCATATCAACATTGTAAATTTTGTCTGATTTCGATTGTTGAAAATGAGCTATTGCTGTGTTCTTCACATTGGGCATCTTTGGTAGCTTTATGTTCTTAAGGTTTCTCAGCTCAAACATCAAATCTCCCTTCCTTCCTTTTTTAAAAGGTATTTTTAAGTGTGTGTGTGTGTGTGTGTGTGTATGCACACACGTGCTTACATACAGTATATACATCCAGGTGTCCTCTAAGGTCAGAGTATATTGGATCCTAGAACTGGAGTTACAGGCCACTGCGAGGCCCCTGCAAAAACAATAAATGCTGTTAACCCCTGAGCCATCTCTCCAGCCCTCTTCCTTTTTAGTATTTTATGTTTTGAGATAGGGTCTCATTATGTAGCCCCGAATTCACCCTCAAAATCCTTCTGTGTCCACCCTCTGAGTAGCCAGACCATGGGCATGCATTGCCATGGACTTTTAAGGGGCGGGCAAAATCACACAGTAACCCAGGTCCACTGAAATAATGAAGTGGAAACGTAAAACCTCAAACAAAAAGGAAATGTTGCATGACATTGAGCAGGTCTGGGAGGGGTTTTTTGGATAAGAATTAAAAAAGCACAGGAAAAAAAAAAAAAAGCCACACAGGCAAACCAAATTGCGTCAAACTACAGAGTATCTGCTTCCAGAAGACACAATGAACAGAGTGAAGAGACAACCAGCAGCGTGGAAGAAAATAATTGAACTCTACGTCTGACAAGAGGTTATATCCAGAACATAAAGGAGCTCTCCAACTCAACAGCCCAAAAGTACCAAAACAAGAACCAACAACCCAATTTAAAAATGGGCAAATGAGCTGAACAAACACCTCTTAAGGGAAGGCCCCAGGACCAGGAATGGCCCAATTAGTAAAATGCCTGGTATTCAAGCGTGAGGGGTTGTGTTTGATCACAAGGATATATCTTTAAAAATGTTTTGTTTTTTGTTTTTTGTTTTTTGTTTTTTTTTTTTTAAAAAAAAGCAGACTGCATGTACTTGTAATCACAGTGCTGGAGAGATGGAGACAGATAGATTCCTGGTGCTCCGTGGCCTGTGAGCCTCATTGGTAAGTCCCAGACCAGAGAGAGACCCTGACTCAAAATAAAATTTTCAAAAAAGGAGAGTGAGGAGGCTGAGGAACAAGACCCAGAGGTGAAAGCAGCTTCCAGTGAAGACTGTATGATGGGAGTCGTGAAAAAGAAGGACACATGAGCAGGGTGGAGCACACCCAGATGCGTGGCCGAGTCCTCTCACCCTTCCTCACTGTCCACATTAGGGACACGGCGAGTATTTGATTTGATTTGGTGTCCAACAAGAAAACTCAGGATGTGGGACCAGTAAGAAGGAAGACAGGGGGGGGGGGGGAGGCCAAGAAGAAAGAGGGGGGGGCGGGGGGGGGGGGGGGGGGGGGGGGGAGTAAAGGAAGGAGATGGATAGGAAAAAATATAAATGTGAAAATGCCACAAAATAACCCACCACTGTGTGGTAACTCAAAATTAATAGTAAAATAGAAACGAAAAATACTTAAGTACTGCTAGGAAACATCACCATTTAGCTGTACATCTAGTGACCTCAAATCCTTCTGCTGTGCTATAGTGGATACCAAATAGGGTTTCCTTTCTCAAAACTCTGTGTACTGACCCAAACCATATAAAGCCGTTATGTGGTTAGTAAGCAGCAGGGGAAACAGACCGTGTACACCAAGGCAAAAGCAACCTATGTCAAGTTTTGCCTGGGGCTGGCTGTGGGTGCCGGGTGGCTCCAAGGGGAGGAGAGTCAAGCCCTCTGAAGGGATCTGAGAAATGCCTTGGGCTTCCACAGTTAGGGCCCACAGAGGTGAGGCCTGTGTACTCTGCCATTCCCTTCCTGCGCCAACCGTGTGATTTCCCAAGAGCAGGAGCAGAAACCTAGTTGCCTCTACAATGGCCAGGGCCTGGCTTTAAAAGAAGCAACCCTGTGTTGACAACCCTGAAAAGCCACCAAGGGGAGACGGAGAAACATCAAAGTAAGAGTTGTTTGGAAAAGGAGGACGAAGCCTGGCGTTCCAACATCCTTTGTCTCTTGACTTCCGGAAGGCCTTAGCTCCAGAGCCAAGACCTCCTTCCTTACCCAATAAAGGGATTCACCCTGAGCCACAACCCCCGTCTTTTCCTGCTGTAATTCACTCCTCCTCCTCCTGCACCTTGAACTAAACAGACCTGACCTCTCCTGTCCAATGTCAACTTGTCCGTCCCCAAAGCTCTGATCACAGGAACAGCCGTTCCTCATCTCAGCTGCGTTTCTGGTCCTCTTCTCTTTGACCTTTTAAACAAGTCGTTGACCCATTTTCAAACAGGGAGCTCTCAGAAGGCTCGGGGAAAGGGAGAGGACCAACAGCAGGCCTGTCACCAAGAAGAAATGGCCAAGTAGCGGTGACCACAGTGGCCTCTGCCAAGAGCAAGAGAGGCCTTAAAACCCCACAGAGAATGGCCCATCTTTAAAAGCAGACTTTTCTTTTGTTTTCTGGACGTTGGATCTATTTTCATTTTTCCTGCTTCAACCTGCCAGAAGTTATCTGGCAAATGATGTTGGGACTTTCCTATGTTTTTGTGGTACTGAGGAATCAAATCCAGAACCCTGTGATTGCCGGCAGGTACTATCTCTACAGCCCAGAGTCATCTTTATATTGGTGTAGAACTTTGCAGAGAGGCTAAATTTGTAGCCTATAACTCTTGTGATTAGTCAAAATAATAAAATTGCTCATCAAACTAACTTAGAAGTATCTCAAAGCATTTCATAATGACTGCAGTTTGAGAGGAATGGAAAGTATCTTGGCAGCCAGCACAGCATTCTTTTGAGAGAATCAATCATTCTATACTTGGCCAAGCTTTGAGGGGCAGATAGAAGGGCCAGAGAATCAGGAGTCACAGGAGTTGAGGGAATGAGAGAGTTAAGCTGCTCTTCCAAGGCAAGGAGAGAGGAAAATCAAAGGGGTCGAGAAACCTGAGAAGGTGGCACGACACAGATGTTCAGGGATGGAAGTGACTGAGCAGAGCGTGTGAGGCAGTGTGGTATGGGTGGATGAAATGACTCCAAAGGAGAAACGACTCAGTTTAGAGAAGCGGTCCTCAACCTGTGGAGATAAAAGACCCTTTCACGGGGGTCACATACCAGACATCCTGCACATCAGATATTATATATTGTGATTCATAACAGTAGCAAAATCACAATTATGAGGTAGCAACAAAATAATTTTATGGTTGGGGGTTGCCACACAGCATTAGGAAGGCTGAGAACCACTGCCTTAGAGCTATTCACTTTGGGTGATATAAAATACACCTGTGTCTACAGAATCCTCAGGTGAAGTGTGTTGAGCACAGGACTTGAAAAGCCTTTCTTTGTGTCAAAAGTTAAAGGATCATATCCCCTAAATGCACATCAGCATCACTGAATGCAGAGCGGAGCCTCCACAATGGATGGCTGAGTGGACTCAGAAGGGGGAGCCAGAGGTGGCCACGTGAAAGCAAATCCTCTCTTCTGACCACATGGCCCCATCAGGAATACATAGAACTCCTGAGAAAGACTACAAATACTGGCCCAAACCCCTCCTAGAAATAGGAGGAGCCTAGGTAACATCCGAGTTAGCACGTCTAAGGTGCTGTCCGTGCATATGATGGTAGGACAACCTTATGAAAGGATGCATCATTATTTTTCAAGTTAGTCATAACTGCTGTATCTTACTCATGCACTGTCTCTGTGAGATGTCTTTAGAAGATTTGAAATGCACCTTCAGACACAGGACATACAAATTAGCTTCAATATGTATTCATGTAGCCAGTTAGTCATCAAAGATGTATTCATGATAAGCATGTCCCAATACATTATCATCAGGCTCTTGCTAGATTTATTATTGTGGGAAGCACACCTAGTCTTGTTCTAGATACATTATCTCAACCTTCTCAAGCTGCCTCAAGTGGTGAAATGATACCATGGTAGGAGTATCACATTTTGCAGGAGAAGAACGGAAGAACACATCAGAAGCTCACGCAGCTAGTAACTGGAGGAGCTGTGGTTTGATCCAGAGTGCGTGTCCTACAACAGCAACATCTTTCTTTTGTACTAATGTTATTTCCATTACTGCTGTTGGGGTGGTCACTCAAAGTGCACTGATCAGTGACTGTGGGGTGGTCACTCAAAGTGCACTGATCAATGACTCATCAGTTTCACCTGGAATCTTCCAGAGGCAGCAGATCTGAGTGGTTATGGACACAAACTCTAGAGCACAGTATCTAACTTCAAAGGCTGGCTTTGCCATTTGCCAGTTCTGGTCAAACTATTTAACTTCTCTAGTCCCAATTTCTCATCCATAAATAGGAAATAATTTTTTAAAAGGTAGGTATAAATAACCCATTGTATAACAAGTTTTACTTTAAAATTAAACCATCTTACAAAAACCCTAATAATCAGGGACACAAAAAACTATCAACAAAATTAATTCTAATATTAGAAGTGTATAAAAGGAATAATGCATCAAAACAAAATTTGGCTATCAAGGCTCATTCAACATTCAAAACTCAAAATAATTCAGTATATATCTTAGTTACTTTTCTATTGCTGTGAAAAAGCAGCATGATCAAGATAACTTATAAAATAAAGCATTTGATTGGAGTTAACTGCTTCAGAGGGTTGGAGTCTGCTAATGAAGCAAAAGCATGGAGGCAGGAAAGACTGAGAGCTCACATGGTGACCCTCAATCAGGAGGCAGAGACAGAGACACAGAGAAACGGAGAGACAAGGAGACAGAGAGAGAGACAAAGAACATTGGGAATGGGGCAAATTTTTTGAAACTTCCAGCTCACTACCAGTGACCCGCCTCCTCCAACAAGGTCACATCCTAATCCTTCCCAAACAGTGCCAGCAACCGGAGATCAAGAATTCAAATATATGATCCCCTGGGGACCACTCTAATTCAAACCACCACAGTGTATTCATAGACGTGAAGGAAAACTATATGGTCATTAAGGAAACTATATGTAAATAGAATACAGGAAGAACTTTCAGAACTTAAAAATAAAATGAGCAAGAAAGTTTTTAAAGAGGCAAAAGTTTTGAAAAGACAAAGAAGATGTTCAGATGGCATGCAAGCATTTGAAAAGATGCTTACAACTAGTTGTTAGAAAATACAAATTAAAATCACTGAGCATCAGTGCATACCCATTCAGATGAATAAAATTTAAAAACCTGATATTGGCTAAATTGCCATAGATACCTTTCCCTTCATTTCCCAAGTTCTATTTTTTTTATGAAGCCAGCAGCTTTTCCAAACTCTCATACATGGGAGTTATTCTTGCCACAGAGGTATTTATGGTTATTCTGGAAAATATAAAGCATTGATATAACAGCCCTTTGCTTATATTTATGTCTTCATGCATGCTCTGTCTACTTCAAAATCACTGAGGTGGCTTTATTTTAATTTCATTGAATAAATATTGAGTTCCTATTACATGTGAGGGTCTGGAAATGTAAAGTGGGGTAACAGCCTGTTCCCAGGCAACCCAAAGACGAATAAGGCAGACAGAAAAGAGCACAGACAGAAGCACTGTGCTGCAGAGAGGGCCGTGGTACAGTGTGTGTAGGCTGCACTGGACCCCAGGACAGCAGCTCCGCACCCCTCCTAGAAGCCTTAGATGGTAGCAGAGGCCGTATGTTGCTGCTGTTTCCTTATGCAGTCAACGCTAAACAAATCACTTCACGACATTTCACCAAAATAGAAAGTTTCCCCACAACAGTATTCGGCCTATAACTCAATTCAACGCTGACGCTATCTATCTGGCTATCCACAGATTGAGAGCTGGGTCTCATAAGACCGTCCCTTACTTCCACAGATTCTTAAACTATAGATGGAGACCCCATATGGGCCTCATCACTGAAAGGGTTGAAGTTGTTCAGTAAGGCCAGGACATATTGTACAAACAGGAGAGGTATTGCTCAAGAAGTCTGTAGAAACCAGGTCACAAAGGGTCTAATTCCTGATGTGAAGAAGCTTATCCCAGAAGCAGGGGCATGCCAAAGCCCGCTCTAGAAAGATATGTCTGGCAGACTGTGGAGGGTGGAGCTAGACGGGGCTAGGTGGCTGGCGACAGGCGGCTCAGTTCTACAGCACTCCAGGTAAAAGAGAGTGGGTAAGTGGACCCAGACAGAAGTTAGGGAGTATATTAAAGAAACTGAACCGATAGAGTATATACTAAAAGAAGACTTGTTAGATTGGCTTACATGATAGAATCAAAGTAGTCTAACAATGGCAATGGCTGCCTCGTACCAGAGGGGCAAAGAACCTGAAAATTCTAAGTCCATGTGGCTGGAGGCCTCCGCAGACACAATCTCCCACCAAAGGCCTGGAGAATTCTGGAGGGTTGCCTGGTCTTCAGTCGAGGCTGAAGAAGTTGATTCTAATATCAGCAGTGGTGGGAACAGAACAGATGAGCGCAACAGAGTGAAAGTAGACTAACACAAAAGAGCAAAGTTTCCCTTCTTCCTTGATACTGGCCACCGTGTTTCCGATGAGAAACGCCCAGTCGTTCTCACCATTTCTCACAAGTAATGTATGGTTTCCCTCCAGCTGCTCCAAAGATTTTTCTCTGTCCTTCGTTACTTGACTATGACGTATCTAGGCATTCTTTTTTATTTTTGAATCCTGACTGTAGATTTTTGTCTTTTGTCAAGTTTAGGAAGTCTCAAGTCATCGTTTCTTCTTCAAAGAACATTTTCAGTCACGTTTTCCCCTTCTCACTGAGATTCTGACAGCACAAATACTGAACACTCCCTTCACGCTCAGGGGATCTATCTTATAACCCCTCATTCTCTTCTGTGTTTGCGACATTGCTGTTATTCATTTTATTCCTCCATATGCTATGATTCCCAACGCATCGTTATCATTTATGTAAACAGCATGTTCTGGCTAAGAAAGATTTATTTGTCTTTATTCCTTGTTGTCCTGGCATTTTTCATTTCTTTTCCTTGAGTTTCTGGCATGTGCCTTCTTTCTTCTGTCTGGGGGACTTTTTAAACTTTTCCACTTTGAAGGTTGCCATTTACCTTATCCCATTAGGTGAAGGCTCTGCAGGCTTCTCAAGCAAACATACATTGGGTATATCTTTCTGGACATAGGTCTAGATGTCAGGGTAGTGTTTCGTCCCATGACCTTGTTTTTATTATTCCTTCATAATTTATATGACTCTTCATGTTATTTAAAATGTTCTAGAACAGTACTAATAGATTATAAACCATGAGTTCTGGTGTTGTGGGACGAATCTAATGGGTACTGGTTATGTTTAAAATACCACTGAATCATGAATTTACTCCTCATAGCAAATCAAGAGTAGTTGGTTATCCTCATGACATATTGCCACTATTAAACCAGTGAGTACATCGCGCTTGGTTGGCTGTAATTATAACATTCAGGGTCCAGATCTGGGCCAGACCAGTAACGTTTTTTCTCCCCCAGTCACTGCATCTTCCAGTCCTGTGAAAGTTACCTTTCACAGGAAGAGAGTTTTCTGGTCAGTTGAAATTGTTTTCTCAGTGTCTTGGCTCCAAAGTGGGTGGGATCTTTAGGGAAAAAGTCTTACCATCCAGTTATTACCAACAACCTCCATTTAAATATACCTTATAGTATATAAAACAATTTTCGACCTCATGAAAAGTGGGCCATGATCTCTTCTAGAAGAGCAAACACAAGCTTAAACCATTGGCTGGATTAGGTGGCAAGTGGGACATGAACCTGAATCCTCTGCTTGCCAATCCAGTTTTCTGTAAGGAGAAGAAGTGGACATGACATTTCCTAGGAATATTAAGAAGAAAACAGTGCTAAAGGCATTTGGTTATAAACCACACAGTCTAGTTAGAATTTGCTGTTAACCATTTGCTTGTGAAGATGTTAAACAGGAGCTACAGAAATGGTTCAGCAGTTAAGAATGCTTCCTGGGACACCCACATTAGGTGGCTAACAGCCCGTACCTCCAGCTCCCAGGAATCTGATGCCCTCTTCTTGCCTGTGTGGGCACTGTATTCACACACACACACACACACACACACACACACACACACACACACACACCTCAATTTTTAATTTACATATTTTAATGGTATCTTTTGTTACCAATATGCAATTACATTACCAAGGAATTAGGATGTTTAAAAAGCCGTTTATCTAAGGAATGATAAAATGATAGGTTTCAGACAAGTACACAAAGATGTGTGTGTGTGTGTGTGTGTGTGTGTGTGTGTGTGTGTAGGTGCATATCCATGTATTTGTGGAAGACAGAGGCTGATGTTGGGTTTCTCCCTGAATTGCTCTCCACCTTAATTTTTGACATGGGATCTCTGACGTTTCCTGGTGCTCACCAACTCAACTGGACCATCTAGCCAGCAAACCCTGATCTGCCCTGGCCCACAAGACCCAGTGCTGGGATTATAGGCACATGAAGCCCCATCTGGCTTTTCACTTGGGTTCTGGGGACCAAACTCAAGTCCTCATGCCAGCACAGCCAGCCCTCTACCAGTTGGGTGGCCTCCCTGGCCCTGCAAAGGTATGTCTCAATATGCGGTCATTGGTGTTATAGAGAATTTCTTGGTTTCAGTATTGAACTTATTTTATAGTCTCACCTATATATTATTAAAGCTGATATTATGAAAGCTTTGACTTCGGTCTGTCACAGAATATTGAGGGAGCCTGTATAGCAAATGTTACATTGTGTCTTCATTTACTGTTTTAGAAAAGAAAAGAATTATTTAATATGAATGTGAGTTTTGTATGTATATAGAAAAGGTTAAGAGTGTTGTATTGAGTAATGGAATACTGCACCAAAGGATTTACACTTCAATCGAAATGCATTAGACGTGTTAATATGCCTAAATGCACAAAGGGAATTTAAATACGATGATTAATTCATCACCTGTTGACAAATAACATTTTGTACTTAATGTTAGAGGCAAAATGTTTTCACAAAATGGCCAGTTCTAATAAATATGCCAAACGTGCTTGTAAATAACTGACTAGCCTGTTACTCGGCACCTTGTAACTCTCTGAATTCAATCTTTGCTAAGTACCATGAGTGCTACAGAGGAGAGTCATTGGGACACAGAGGAACCACTGTCTTCAGGGGAGAGATTCCAGGCCTGAAGATGGGTGGGTTCGAACAGTGGGATCACTCACTGCTTCCTGAAAGCTGAAGTAAAATTCAAAAGGAAGCCACCAAATGTGTATCAGAGCATTCCTGAGTAAAGCCCTAATATCTGGGACTAGGTCTTAAGTTTTTGTAAGGATTTATGGGGTCACAGTTATATTTCTCTTTTAAAAATATATACAATTTCACTAGTAGGTGCTATTTCAAAATCATTTATTTATTTGAGAACATAGATTACCATCAGCTTTTAGCTGGTAGGTAGCTAATAAATCCAATGAATGAGTAAGTACAATTGGTTTCTGGGCTTTTTCTTTTGAAGCAAATACTAATGATTCACATTATTGTGTTATGACTATTACATGACCAAGTATCCAAAGAATAAACATCACTGTCAGATGGGGTTCCAAACATAACAAATGAGAGGAAATAAATGCTCATGCAACGTGGGCAGGCTCCCTGTTCCTCTATATGCAGCTCATTACACTGGCTTCTAAAGTTAGGACTCAGGACAGACCTAATCCTTTCCCTTTCCAGCTTCATAGCATTAGGAGAATCAGCATCTCATCAGCATGTATCATGTTTACTGAGGCATACCTGAACTTTTTAAAAACCAAAGTTTCTGTTATCAATACCCTTCAATATGAACAAGACATGATGATGCCATGGTGGAGTACAATTCTTCAATATCCCATATTAAGCTAAGTCAGGAAAAAACTGTGGTTCATGTTAAGCATGTTTGGTTGTCATTTGAAAATTGTCTGAGTTTTATACCCATTTTAATATTGTCTCCTGAGCATCTGATCCATGGAGCATGGAAATCACAACACTCAGATTGTTCAGAAAGGGCTTATCTGGCGAGTTTGGTTGATTGGTCTTGGAATCCAGTTCTGCCTCTACTGAGTTGTGTGACTTCAAGCAGATAGTTACCTCCATTTCCCCGTCTGTACAATGGGTACTGCATTAGCTTCCAGGATTGTCAGAATGGCATCATGTCATGAAGGCAGAACGTTTTACACAAAGACTTAAGGTATGCACCCCAAGAGAGAGACTTGCATGTTGCTTCCCGACTGTGGTGATGAGATGAAAGAACATCTAATCATGTGTGTAGAGATGCTACGCAAAAGCATCTTCAGTTGGGTTTGATACAAAAAGGTTCACTCTGAATTAAATGACTTATCAAAACAAAATGCCCTACCACAATCCTAATGAAAAATGATTGCTACCCTGAGCAAGAGGATAAATCTCTCTCCGTGATTTGTGCCGAAGAAGTAACATCCCACACAGACGATTTTGAAAAGGGAAAGGAAAGAAACAGAGGAGGTATGCTGGACTCCGCCAGCACTGCCAAGGTCACCGGAGCATTTGTGGGGAATGCACGCGGGTGCAGCGAGAAGTGGGTCCTGCCTATGGAGCCCGGCACGAGGTAGCTCTCACAGGAGACCCAGCTGCAGAGGCCTCTGTCCGCTTGCTCCAGGCTCCTACAGCAGCAGCAACGCACAGACCCCTGCACTGTAGCTTCTCACTGGCTTGTTTATTTACCCATCAAGAACCATAAGGACCTTTACTGCATAAAATGCCAAGTGTGGTGGTAATTGACATCAAACGATCCATGTCTACCAACAAATAAAAGACTAAAGTAATAAACATAGAGAGATGAGTGTTTAATGGCCTTCAACAAATTTTTATTGTAAGATCCATAACAGTTAACTATATACACTGACATCTCTGGCCTGAAGCAGTCCCGGTCTTCAAAGTCAGAGGGAGAGGTCCAAGTCCTGCTTTGCTACATTGGTTCCTGCAAAGCTGGCCTGGGCACCTCAGCCAGGCACAGGTTTAACCAAAATTACCAGACTCCTCAGACTTTCACCATGTCCATAAAACCAGAATTCTTCCATCTTGAATATCCCATCTCACACATACAGATGAGAGAGAGAGAGAGAGAGAGAGAGAGAGAGTACTTACCACTTCCATAGCTAGATAAAAATACATCCCTTTGCAGACACTTTTAGACCATTTATAGATGTGCAGATGAAGCATAAGAAATTCCTTCCCTCAAGCTGCTTTTAGACTTCCATAACCCTCGACTACTAGCTTCAACTTAGCCCTAACACCTGGGCTAGCCCCTGAATTGGGAAGTCACTTTGTTGGTATTGAGACAGCTTTAGAATGCTCCCACCCATAGATTTTATTTGTTTAACAGACCATGATGACAGGAGAAAGCCCTAAACACCCTCATTGACCGTCATCATCACTAGAGCACAAGGGAGCAAGACAGCCTGTGCGTGTTCATTTCCTTTCAGGCTCATTCACGGGCTTCAGTTAGGTCCCCAGTCTCTGCAGCAGGGATTGATTTCATGAGTGGATTCCTAGCTTCACTGGGAAGTCATTGACTCTCCGAGTTGTAAGGATCCCAAAGTAAGAAGGCTGTGGCCCTCTCTCCTCTCTAGAGCCAGAAGCAAATCTTACTCCAACCTGCAAATTGCACATTGTGTCATCTAGCAAGTGCAGGTGGCAGTGAGACTAAAGATAAGCACCAAGGGTGGCCACCCCTCAGTCCCCACCACAAGAAGAAACTGTTCTGTAGGAGAGGGTAGTATAGACATCAGCAAGAAGAGAGGACCAGAAACAGACGAGGGGGATGCTGATGGCATTGGTCCCTGGTTCTGGAAATCTGGATGCATCATATTTCTAGCCCGCAGACTTGATGGGCATGATTATGAATGTGTTCATGTTTTCTTCCAGCTCTCTCTGCTTCTGCTCTCACACAGAAATCTTTGTCTGATATAAAGTGTGAACCAAGGATCTCAACTTTCTCCCCAGATGTTACGCTTCCTACCACCTTTTATGTGAACAAGCTTCTCTTCTGCTTTATCTCCATGACATCTTAAATTCTGATGACTGCTTGCAGATTTCCATTCTAGTCCATTAATTTACCTCTAATTTTTATGGCCAATATCTTGTTGTTCCAATTAGCAGGTCTTCAAAGTGTGTGTTTATCTCTCTTACGGCATCGTTCTCAGGGCCGTTTACCTTTTCTCTCAGTGATGCTATTATTATTTCAAATGAATTGCACTATTTTTTTCAGGTTTCAAAAAGATACCCATGAGATTTTTGACTGATTCAATTTTTACCTCACAATTTGACGAACAGGACATTATGTGTCTTTATTTATGTTTATACACCTTTAATTTTATCTCCATTTGCCAAGCTCCTTTTTTATTTCCTGTAGTTAGGCTTTATGTATTTCTTATAATTTAGGTCTTGCACTTTTCTTTTGGGGTGGGTGTTTCCTTTTATTTTATGTGTATGAGTATTTTGGCTGTTTGTGTGTCTGCGCACCGTGTGGTAGTGGATACAGTGCAGAGGCCAGAAGAAGGTATCGGATTCCCTGGAACTGGAGTTACAGACAGTTGTGAGTCACAATGGGGTGCTAGGAATTGAACCCAGGTCCTCCAGAAGAGCAGCCAGTGCTCTTCACCACTGTGCCACCTCTCTAGACCAACTTTTTCCTCATTGTTTAGTTCTACAAACATTTATCTTATCACGTTAATGAGATTGCTCATTCCATCGGGTTCTTTTAGTTCTAAATTTTTAAAAAGGGTCATTTAAAAAGAGGTTGTTCTATTTTGATTGGCTATTATTACCATCCACTTTTCTGGCTCTGTTATCCATAATAGTCTTTGGTTTTATTCTAGTCTGAAAATAAAGTTTAACATTACTCGCCATGCTTGTGTCTCTTTTTCCTTTCCTCGTTGAATTCCTTTGACCAAAACACTGAATAATGGTGAATGTAGATGTTGCTTCGTTTCTTACTTTTTTGCAAATTCCTTGGCCATTGTCTTCAGACAAGTTACTTTTTATTGTTTTAAATTGGTACCATATATTCTCACTATCAGAGATTTGTGTTAAGATTGAATATTGATTTTTGTCAAATGATTTTCTGCCTCCCAAGACTCACCTTTTTCTTTATTCTGTTAATATTGCTGAGGTTAGTCCTGCCTGCGTTCCCTAAGCACGTTCTCTTTTAAGTTAGTCTTCAAAGGCTGAGTTTAATTGTAGTAGGATGACTTTAGTAGAGCAGATACGGAGTGAGTGGACTTCCTAATTGACTGATTAGAAAATGAAATTGAAAACCACTCATCTCCAAGTCATTCAAACTTGAAATCACTGTGGTCATTTTGTCCTCCTGAGGGAAAACAAGGAAACTATAGAATCAAATTAATTCATTTCAGAAGTGATGAGTTCCAGGGACAAAAGATTCTTGAGTAGTATGTTCTCCATGGAGAACATAGTACTGCTTTCTACATCGATTCTTGTATTCCTTTGCCCCATGAGTAGCGAACCAAATTGGAAACAACAGCAGTCAGAAAGTTGGCCCAATTCAACATATCGGGATAGCTTGATACACGTGGTAGTTTAACACCAGAAAAACAGGCCTTCCGTGCAGGCTTGGAGACAGTATTCTGCCTGTGAACAATGTTAGCAGGGACAATTTCCTGTGATACAGGCCCCATCTACCAGACCAGTGTAGAAAGTGTGCCAGTATGCTCTTTGACCTCCGTAGTTGGTGAACACATCCTTGCTCTCCGTGCTCCAGTTAGAAAATCGAACAAGTCTCCAAAGGAGACTACTTACCTCATTTTCTCCCTCATCTTCTCCCAGCCTCCCCTTCACACTAGTAAAAGTTTGTCTAACTTAAAACCTATGAAGAAATTAGCAAGCATACCTCTGACAGACACTCTCTAGGTTTCTGACAACCCTCCCAGTTGAGCAACACTTCCTAGCCTTCAGCCTTGATTGCTTACACTCCCTCTCTTTTACATTGTTTAAATGCTCTTGTCAAAATCCCTTGCCCTGCCCTCAAAAACACTTATAACCTTTTCAGGTAGCCTTCCTCATTAGGAATGTAAGCAACCAAGAAATACTTACACAGAATCTAATTTTCTCAGCTTCCATTCCCTGAGCCAAGCTCTATTGAGCACCTACTGTGTATTCAGCACCAGGGTACAAGCAAAGCAGTGACTGGGGATGGGAAGAAAATGAAGCCGCTCAAATAAAGATGACTAAAGCCTGGGTTTTGCATGGAGAGCTGCTGGGTTACCTGAGGAGCAGGCACTGGAGATATAAAATTACCCCCTAGGGGAACTTTTCATGCCTTGCGACTTCCAAATGAGAAGCTCACATTTGGGACAATGTTATCTTCAAATACAAAATTCCAAACAGTTTGTGCTATTTGATGCTTGTATAGATCATTTTCCAAGAAAATAAAAGTGATTTATACATGTTTCCTCAGTATCTACACATCTCCTCGCTGGCCAAGAACCCTGCTTCCCTTCACACACACATCAGCCTTTTATTGACTTCAAAGGGAGCTTGTTGCATAAAGGGGGAGACCCACAGGGCTGGAATAGACACACACTGCCATTAATCTCTGAGCACTTCTCAGAGCTGGGGAGGCAGGAAGTGCTGTTATGGCCCTTTAAAAACAAAGGAATTGGACATAAAGGTTAATCAACTTTCCCAGAGTCAAAGTGGTTCCTTCAGCTCTGGTCAGACCTGGAATTTGACTAGTCCCAAACCCTTATCCCTGGGTATAACCTCAAGCAATTGACTTAATGTCTCTGTGTTTTTCTCTTTGTAAGTAGAAAATGCACCTACTGTGCAACATTGTTTTGAGGACTGAGCCAACACATACAAAATATTAAAATACTGCTTATCATATAGGAGTTTATTGTGTGGTGTGTGCTTGTGCGCGCACGTGTGTGTGTGTGTGTGTGTGTGTGTGTGTGTGTGAGTGTGTGTGTGTGTGTGTGTGTGTGCATATTAGTGCATATTTGCTTCTATTCTCTTGTAGAAATAAGATTCAGGTCATAGCCAATCTAGCACATGCAACCTCAAAGTTAGGCCTCATACCTAAGTTCACACTGACTTAGAAACCATAGAACTAGCTCTACACTAGTGTAGCCAAGTTCAGGGGTGGGAGGGATTCCCCTCTGCCCCGCTTCTTGTAATGTCCTTCTTTTTATAACCCCGAGGATCCCGACCTGAAATTTGCTTCAGCTGAAATGACACATTTCCCTTGGTGTGTTTCTTCTTTTTTATCACAGGGTCGCCAAGATGACATAGGACCTGAGAAGGCTCGTTTTACCCTAGGAAGATTACCCAGCTTCTCCCGGAGAGACGCTACATCCAGGTCTGGAGGGAGGAAAGAACATCTCATTCTTATGGCTAGGCTGTAAAATAATGTTTATGCTTAAATCAAATTGTCAGGTCATTCTTCAATTCCAGCTAGTTTCATGTGGGATGTATTACTCTACAATCATGATTACAAGCTTTGCTTCGAAAGAATCCACGCACAAAACAAAACTGGATATGATAAATCTCAATTTGCAAACACTTGCTTCCTGTCGCAAGCATTTTCCTCATTTGGGAATCTGTATTACAAATATGACGACAGGCATAGAAAGAAGAGTAATTAAAAACCCCGGAAAGGTACCACCACCCCATCGCTCCACCACCCAGCAAGCCTGAGATCACCTTCCTTCAGAAAAGCTGGAGCCTTCAGCAAAATTCCATATTCTGCTTCCAATCAGATCATTTACCTTGCCCTTCGACAAGGCTACCTGGGCATTATGTCACCTGAGCTGATGACAAAAGACCACAGCTCACACTCAAATGCTATTAAATCCAAGTTCTTGTCCTCAAGGACCGTTAGCATCCTACTAATGGTGAATTCAGGTGACCTGCCCAGAGTCACACATAGTTTTAGTATCAGATCCATGTGTCTGCTGACTTAAAGACATTTTAAACTGTATTGTCCACAAGCACCCCTGTATAAAGTGACTTAAGTCATGTACTCAGTTTATAGATGCTTTGTGCATCAATGGTATGAAGCATGTAAATGATAATATTTATATATTTAACTTGTTCAGACACCAATGAGGTCTTTGAAATATGTGTTTCGACCTGGAAATACACCCTTGTATAGGAACTGCCTGCCTCAGCCTCTAGGGTGAGCCCTTGGCAGCTGAGTTTCTCAGCATCAACTATCAGAAGAGGAGGATGCTAGCATGGTCATATTCTCTCTCCTGAGAAGCTGGCATCTGCCCCGACGGATTTGAAAATGGTACAAAGGGAGCTAGAAACCTGGTCAGTGGACTTGGATGTTTTTGTCAGGATCATATTACTTTGCCCAGAAAATCAACTTTCTTCCTGCAGAAAAC
Organism: Peromyscus aztecus; assembly: GCA_902168405.1. Classification (NCBI taxonomy): domain Eukaryota; kingdom Metazoa; phylum Chordata; class Mammalia; order Rodentia; family Cricetidae; genus Peromyscus; species Peromyscus aztecus. Next base: position 19,470 of record CABHPQ010171003.1, read on the forward strand.
AATGGCCTTGTTGATGGAGACCTGGTGATGTCACAGGAAGAAGGCCTGATGTCCACAATCTATGTAAGGCCTGGGATCTGGGGAGAGGGGCAGGATGCTCAGACAGAGGGATGGGGTTGCTAGGGATGTCTGGGAAGTTGCTCTTTAACCCCTCCGGCTCCCTCCCTGATGCTGAGCTATCTCGTGTCAACAGCTCTCAGTCTCCGGACATTTAACAGTTTTAAAGTACACAACACACTGTTCCCAGCTGTCACCACCCCCTGTGAAATATCTCGTGAGCTGATTTCTCCTGGGGAAACTTTGTGTCTTTAGGCCAATACCTACCCAGTCTACTCACTCCTGCTTTGTCCCTAGAGTCAGGTGTAAATGAGGTCCTGTTGTGTGGTTCTCTCTGTGGGTGGACTCACTTCATTTGGCATGATGTCCTCCAACCCATCTATGTTGTTGAAAGTGTCAGGATTCCCTTAATTTTCAATTCCACTGGACATTGATAGTACATTTTCTTTACCTATTTATCTGTTGGTGGACAGCTACATTGTTTCCATATCTTGACAGTTTCACTTCAATAAACACAGGCATGAAGGTGTAAGGATGGGAATGGAGCACAGAAGATGTAGCTCGGTGGTATAGTACTTACCTGTACAAGGCCCTGGGTCTGACCCCCAAGATAGCAAAAGAGAAAACTAAAAAACGATTGAGACGGTAACTGTGAGGTCAGGATTGATGGTGCACACCTGTAATCTTAGTACTTGGTAGGTGGAGGCAGGAGGATCAACGTCTATGCCAGCCTGAACTACAGAATGAGACCTTGTCTCAAAAAAAAAAAAAAAAAAAAACCATGAAAAGAAAGGGAAAGGAGATGGGCTACAGAAGCAGAATAAGAGGAAGCAGTCTGGGGATGGCAGAGGGCAGATGGGCCTTCAACCGAGGACCCTGGAGCCAGGCTTATTTATTTCCAGGCAAGCGTCTGGGACAGGGCAAGCACCAGGTGCCATGGAGACAATCAGGGAAGCAGGACTCAAGAGCAGCAGGAGACTGAGGACTCACTAGCCAAAGCTAGTCCCAAGGAACCACGGAGATCGAAGTTGCAAAAGTAGAAAACTTAAGTTACCGATGTATCGTCTTTTAACTACATTCACCACTCTCCCTCCGCCTCACTGCCACCAAAAAGCCACTGGTTAGACCCGTGACACTCTCAGGAGCATGCAGCTGGTGCCCACGTATGTCCCAGCACACCTCCAGCTGTGTGTACTCTTACACCATGCCCCCTGTTTCTAACAGAGAGGAAAACTGACAAAAAAGGAAACAAATGTTTAGCGATTTAGTCAACAAAGAAATATGAGCTCTATAGAGATTCAACTCCACTCCCGTATCTGTTCCAGCCACACAAAACACAAACTGATGTCTAGGATAATAGTCCTGACAGAGAAGATCCACAACCACCGAAGAAATACTTACTTATGCTCAGACACTCCAGTTAACAGAATCTTAGGCTCTACACAGCTCTATTTCACCGGATCGTGATAACAGTGCCTTGTTAGAGTTAGCTAATCAGATTCAAATGAAACCATCTTTGGAGATAGATCGTCTAGCAGCAAATTTATTTGGCAATTTTTTTTTAAGATAAACTTGCTTCCCTTTAGAGTTTCACAAATCAAAAAACTAAGACACTTATGAAGAAACTACCTAATATGGTCTGAGGATGCATTCTTGAGATAACCCATTTCTTTTATATAACTCTTCTTAAATTATTGAGATACAAAGTAGAAAAAAAGAAGGGATAGCTATGGGGTGCTTTCTTGTATTTTCCTAGGCTCAGATATAAACTGAATGGGATATTAAATCTATAATTTAGGTGCCAGGATCCTCTTGAAATATTTGTACCCCTTACTTACCCCTTACCATTTACTATTGGCAAATAAATCAGAGGGAGGTGGGAAGAGACACTCCCCATTTTATGTGAATCAACTGAAGCATGGTTATTAAACTAAGAAGCAGAGGTGTTGAAGATACAACTAATTTCTTCTGATTCCTCCCTTTTCTCTTTATTCTATTTTGTTATATTACTTTTCTATCTACTCAGCTCTGAACTTGCTAATAAAGTTAAGGTGAGTTACTCTAATATTGTATGCTAATAAATGAATCTTTTCATAAATCAAGACTAAGACAAAATGTTTTTCAATGTGATTGGAAATGACTAGCTACCTTTTATATACTCCCTACACACACACACACACACACACACACACACACACACACACACGCACACACGCACGCACGCACGCCATTTTGCCTAGGATCTCTGTGAGAGGTTGCTCCTTGACCAGCTCCTGATTGACAGATCCTTCTTGGTACTCAATCATGGCTCCTCCATGGTCCAGTCATGTTGTCAGAGGGAAGATGGCTAACTCCAAGAAAAGAATTGCTTCAGGAAAGGGCATGTGTACAAAGGGCAGCTGTTTCCCTTCTCTCTCAGGACATCCAGGTGCCATGACTAAATTTCCTGTGTGTCGGGACCTGGAAGAGTTCACTGACCTCAACCAGGGGCTGGGGGTGGGAAACATTCTTTTCCTTTCAAATCTTCTTTTAGCCAGAAAAATCACTCTCGCTGTGTTGCCTTATAAATTATTCCTGTAGGATTTACAACCATTTCTATGCTTTAAGTCAGACATTCTTTTAAGGCCAAACAGAGTAATTTACAGGATTTGTGTCTCTAAACTATCTTATAAATGGTTGTTCTCTAGTTCAAGGTGAATAACAGTCAGAGGCAGACTAGTATCAAAGAATACTGGTTGCAATTCAATTTTATTACCTTTGAGAATTCACCCGGGGGGAATCGGGCAGACTGGTTTAAAAAATCTATAGGTTGATCATCATGAGTCTGTACTGGAAAACCTTTGCAGGCAAACACTCCAGTATGGGTTTTGAGCCTATCTCTCTTCATTGGTGACCATATAATCTTTCTTTTCCAGAGATACCAAGATGCCACTGTTGCTAATCATACCTGTAGTTACCACAAAACAAGGGATTTGTCCCCAACCTATAAAGCTAGATCTCTTGGAATGTGACTGCAAATACTTGCTTAGATCCTGACACACACAATTGCCTCCCTCCACCCCTGACATTAACTACAAACACAATGTTAATGCCATTCCAGCTTCTCACTCTTATTTTACTGCTGTTTTAAGCTCAAGACTTGCAGGAATCTAGATTTTTCTGTCTGGGCACATTTACTCTGTACAGGTCTGGAAATCCCCCCCTGCTGGCCTATAGTCTTCGTTTTGATGTGGAATTTGATAACACAGCATTGTCATTTTCTGCCTGTTCGTCTATTAAAGGACACAAACACCTCTCCATTCCCCAGGTGTATATGCAATATTCCAGAACATTGCACTGGCTAGAGCCATCCCAGGCAGACTATCGATCAGATGGTAAAATAACATGAGGAATTCTAAATGGTGAACTTCAGTTCAGGTGCCGATTTTAGTCTGAGGAGCACGACAAAAGGAGCCACGTTTGCACTCTGTTTCTTTCATGTCTTTAAAGCCTAGGGACTGTTTAGATAAAAGTAAAATATGTAAGGCTTTGTCAAAGGTTCCTCTCTCACACAATCTCAGTTGCAGACATGACGCTTCCCCAGGGCCAAGCTAGTGAGCGGCTGAGATTTTACCAAATGTGCACGTGTGCTGCCCTAGCAGCCAGACGCCCATGGAAAATGAAACGTGAGGGGCAGGAAATGAAGTGCAAAATGGAATGGGATGTATGCAGTCCTGGTGCTGTTCCTGAGCTGGGAGTCAAGCCCCTACCGTGGGTAGCAAAAGCCTGTGTTAATGTAACCACTGGGAAACTTGAGACTACCTGTCAGCTCCCCAAAGAAGGTTACTGCATCCAGGTAGCTTTGGACCCCCATGTTCATCCGTTATTCTGCTGGTTTCTATGGCGACATCCTCCTAGGTATTTGTAAGGTCACAAAGGGAAGAGCTAACCCTCTTACTCCTGGAATAACTAATGTGGTTCTGTTACTTGCTTGATGTAAATGGTCTCAAGTGACAGCAAACTGTACATATAGTCAATTACAACTGCTCAAAGGAAATGATTTGTTGTAACAGCCACTGTTCAACCTCTGTGACATCAATGTTTCTATGGAAACAGTTGCCCATTGCACTGCTTTGAATTGAGTATTGATCAAACTAGGGCCAACACTATTTCAGAGACTTGCTACTTTACTGTGTGGCAATTTACGATAGGAACTCATAACATCACTGTATATTTCAAGCCCCAAGGAACCAATTTAGCAGACAGTTACAGTAGAATATTAACAGAGGTCAATAATGGAAGTCTGATTATAGTCCTAGAACAATTATTCAATGCTTTTGTTGTCTGCCCTTTCAACATTCCAGCAGCTATTACGGGTTTTCAAATAATAATATTCATGCCTGGAGAAAGTGCCGTATTCATTCGTCTTCTATTTTAAACTTTATTTTTCATTGTTATGTTATCTATCAATAAAATTATTCAGCTATATTAACCAAGCTGTGACCCCTCAGAAGTAAATAACTATTGATCAAGGAGTAAAGATCTGCTGGCGCACAACACTGTTTTCCATTAATGATCTTATTGGCCCAGCTGATAAGAAGGTTCACTCTGAACCACAGAAGACACAAAAGCAAAGAATAATTCTATGAAAAGTAGGGGCTCAATTTTCCATCTCTACTGAAGATAGAATCTTCCAGCCTTGATTGAAGGAGGAGTGAAAATAAAAGCAACACCAGCAAATTGCTCTGTAATCTGCAATATGTCCATTATCTATGTGTATGTTTTTCAGGCTTCGTTGGAAAGAGCCTTCCTTCATGATGATTTTGTCTAACCTCTCCTCAAAGAAACAGGGTCAGACAAGTTGACTGATTGATAGATAGATAGATAGATAGATAGATAGATAGATAGATAGATAATAGATAGGTAGATAGATAATAGATAGGTAGATAGATAGATAGATAGATAGATAGATAGATAGATAGATAATAGGTAGATAGATAGATAATAGATAGGTAGATAGATAGATAGATAGATAGATAGATAGATAGATAATAGGTAGGTAGATAGATAAATGGATAGGTAGATAGATAGATAGATAGATAGATAGATAGATAGATAGATAGATAATAGGTAGGTAGATAGATAATAGATGGGTAGATTGATAATAGATAGGTAGATAGATAGATAGCTACATATATATCTTATGCATGTACTCATATGTGTGATGTTATATTGGAAAAATCATAATTTATTAACGTCGCTTATCTGAATGAAAATACACAACAATTATTTCTGTCCTTAGATTGATTTTTCAATAACTTCGGCCAACCAATGCTGGAAAATCATTTACTTCTCTCCCTCTGAGTCATGAGTCGAACAGTCCGCTGCAGTGACATTGACCTCGTTACGTCTGTGAGAGAGAAGCTGGAGCTGTGAATCGTCAGAAAGCACTCGGATACCACAGCTACATGCCTAGTAAGGGCGTCATCTGTGGATGTAACCTGTTTCAATCTGTGGATAAGAGTACTAAGTTTTTATTATAGTAATTGAAAATTAAGGCTTGGAGAATAACTTTTGTTGGATAATAACAGATCACCCCACCTGCCTGAAGGAAGCCCTTATTCATAAAAGGAAAAAGATGTTCTTGTGAGTGAGGGATTGATTTCTAAAACCCTTATCTGGATAGCTCAAAAGTAGATACAATTTGAAAAATCAGTTCATGAAAAAGAAAAATCTGCCAGGCAGTGGTGGCACATGCCTTTAATCCCAGCACTCAGGAGGCAGAGGCAGGCGGATCTCTGTGAGTTCAAGGCCAGCCTGGGCTACAGAGTGAGTTCCAGGACAGGCTCCAAAGCTACACAGAGAAACCCTGTCTTGAAAAAAAGAAAAAAGAAAAGAAAAGAAAAAAAGAAAAGGAAAGGAAAATCTAAAATAATTCTAAAATGTCTAAATCACATTATTTCTTTCTCTCTCTTTTATCAACTAGGACTAAGTCTTTTTGGAGAAATGCCATCTTTATATTGAGGTAACACATAAAGAAAATATTTACTGAGTTTCCACTAAATGCTAGGTACTGTTCTGAAGGTCAGAATGTAGGTGAATGAGACTAGGCCCTGGGCCTCACAGGCCAGTTCTAGTAGTAATGAGAATATTTGCCATGCTGAACAGAAAGTTCTGGAGAGAAATCATACCTGTTCCCACATTTGGTGTTTCCTCCTATGTCCCTTTTGCTATAGTTTACTACTATTTTTGCTAATTTATTTATTTATACCCTGCTTTGCTATTTAAAAAAAAAAAGAATGTAAAACGTGTCACAAAATGGAAATGGAGAGAAATTATGGTGGATGGAAACTAAAAATAGGAAAAACAGATAAGCCCGGAGACATAACGAAGTTAGTCAACACCAGACATGCCAGCAGGCTCAGTCAGTGTGACAGGTAGACAGACAGATGTTTGATTCCGAGTTCCTAAACAACCAAAGTAAAGAAAAGGCAGCAGCAGCCTCGAGTCTCTGTCGATGGGATTAAAACACAGCAGAGCGACAGCACCACCTTGGAAGCAGGCGCACAGAGCCAACGCTAATACTGACTTCTGGAACTAACCACAGTGTAAGGAACCAGGCTTGAGGGGGTGACAGACAATATCTTCCATAACGGACTGTCTGGAAATGCATCATTGTGTTCCGTGGGGCTTGAACGTTAAGGCTCTTTGGTGTAATTTAATAATCACAATTCTGTAGGAGAACTAAAAACCTCCCCTAAAGTACTGCTGGATATTAATGTCTCGCTATTGAAAAGCCATTTTAAAAAATGCATAGAACCTTAGTACTGTGCTGGCTGGTTTTGTGCATCAACTTGACACAAGCTAGAGTCATCAGAGGAAGGAGCTTCAGGTGAGGAAATGCCTCCATGAGATCCAGCTCTGAGGCATTTTCTCATTTAGTGATCAATGGAGGAGGGCCTAGCCCATGGTGGAGGGTGCCATCTCTTGGCTACTGGCCTGGGTTCTATAAGAATATGGACTGAGCAAGCCATAGGAAGCAAACCAGTATGCAGCTCCCCTCCATGGCCTCCGCATCAGCTCTTGCCTCCAGGATCCCTGGGGATCCTGTTTGAGTTCCTGCCCTGACTTCCTTCAGTGATGAACAGCAATGCTGAAGTGTAAGCCTGGTAAACCTTTTCCTCCCCAACCTGCTTTTTGATCATGATGTTTCATCCAAGCAATAGAAACCCTACGACAAGTACCCACAAACACATATCTGACTTGGAAGAACAGACCCTCCTGGTATATCTTAAAGATCTCTCATGGGGAAAACTTTTTGCTTGGATGAAGTTCCCTTACTTTCAACTTCATGTCATCTAATTGCATCTATAAATATATATATATATATATATATATGTGTGTGTGTGTGTGTGTGTGTGTGTGTGTGTGTATGTGTGCATGTGCATAGAATTTTTAGCTCTATAAGTAAATATGGAAAGTTTTGCACAAAATGTTAGCACTGATTTCAGTCTCTGAATCTAACCAGTTTGGCTCAGATGACTCCTGACTAATCCAAACCAGGTGTTTTGTAGTTTTAAAAAGTTAAAAAAAAAAAAAAGTGGTGCGTCACTCATGGATTCACCTATCTGAAAGCAATAATTATTTTATTTAAAGGCATAGTAAGTGGAAGGGACCTGAGACGTGCCATGGAGGAGGAGGTGACAGAACCTCCCTAGGTGACTGTAGGGTGGCCGAGGCCATGGCAGATGAAGAGCACTGTTCTTGCACAGCTCTCCTGGGTTACATATCAGATAGGAAGTGCCTACAGCTTCCTCATTCCTCTAACCAGGACAGGCTTTCTGCTCTCTAGTGGGAGGGTTAACTGGGATCATTCCTCATAAACGTGACTCCATACCACCCTCCTTGGCTTTGCGGGTTTCATTTCCTTACTGTCTACATTCCTGGCCTTTCAGGCGAGTGCTCTTCCTCTGCACTCCAGCCTGGCACGCTTGGCTTTCTAACTTACCGTCTTGCAAGACAGGAAAGAACCTCAGTGTGACTTCTTCCACTATGACTGCGGACCACCCTCCAGTCACCTGGTGAGACTTTGTCACCTTCCTCCTACACTGACTACAAATAAAGAGCTGACATCCGCTTCGGAGGAGGTCTCAGCGCTCTTACAAAGCCAGCAGGTGGAGATGAGATGGTGTCACCTGTGGGGTTGAGCTCCACAGTGCCTAGATATCATTGCACTCAAGACATGTCACAGGAGCTGGTGGGCTGTGGCACAGAAGCAGCAGCCCGCGAGCTACCCTAGCTGCTTTCAGCATCGCTCGCAGGACCCTGCTCATGGTTCCTTCTGGATGTCACAGGGGCAAGATGATGGTTTTCCTGAAGCATTCTGGGGGTTTCCTCTGTGTAGAAAACACCAGAACTGTTAACCAAAATGGCTATCAGTAACCTGAAAAATCCCCAAATATTTCACTGCTGCTTATCTCAAGAGGAACTATGGAAGCCCAGCTATCCAAAAAAGGTGAGTGAGCTCTTAAACACAGAAAGAAAAGATGGCGATGACAGAGCAGAACAGACCAAAAAGCTGTGGACTCCTCGCAAACCTTGCTGAAGATCAAAGCTAATTCCCAGCTCCAGGGCTATAGCCTATCTGTTTTGTTCCAACAAATAGAAATTATCATCAGAGATTGAAGTTATGAGTTGCTTACAAAGATCCTGATTAAACAGCTGATACACACATACGAGAGAGAGAGAGAGAGAGAGAGAGAGAGAGAGAGAGAGACCTTCCTGTTCCATGTGATATTTCAAGAAACTGACTCGAATTTGATTTATGGATTTATAAGTCTACAATGTGGAGGCATCCCATGTCTAAGCAATCTGCAGTGAGAGAACTCAATGTAGCGAATAGGGAAGAAGGGACGTCTGGGGCGCCATTGACCTGGGCTTCACGACCTCACTCCCCAGTCCTTGTGTAATTATGTTCTGGAATCTACACTCACCATCATAAGACCAAACTGCCAAACAGAGTCACCTTCACTCTGTTTCCCACCAATGTGGTGATGTATTGTGTCCCCCAATACACTGTGTCCCCCAATAAAATTTAACTGAGGATCAGAGGAAAAAGCCAGCCACTATGAGTAAACATAGAAGTCAGGCAATGGTAGCACACACCTTTAATCCTATCACTTGGGAGGCAGGGATCTGTCTGTATCTCTGTGAGTTCAAGGCCACACAGGGGAACAGAGTCAAGCATGGTGACACAAGCCTTAAATTCCAGCACTAACCATAGAGGTCTGGAGGTCTGTGCGGACAGATAGGAAGTGACAGAGCTGGGCAGGAAGAGGAAACGATGTAGCTGGGCTGAGGGAGCCAATGAGAGAACAGAACAGAAAGTCATATAGGTGTGGATATACAGAAAGTAGCTCTCTTTGGAGACTGAGGTGTCGGTGAGGTGAGGTTAGCTTGTGGCTTTTCCTATTTCCCTGACCTCTCAGGTTTTCACCCCTATATCTGGCTCCGTGTTTTTTATTTAATAAGACCATTTAGCAATTCGACTACACACCGAGGAATTTATATCTATGTTTTCAAACTATAAAATGTTTGCGATAGTATTTAAATGGTAAGGCCTAAAGCAGGCTTCCCTTCCAGTTTTGATTTTACAAAGACCAAGTGGGTTTTAATGGCCATTCTTCTGTGACCGTTGATCTGACCCTCACCCTTTTTATTCACCGACTGAAATAATAGATAACCCCACAGCAGGGTTTCATGAGTTCTGCTTGTGCTGTGCGACAACAGGATTTGACAACCCCAGCTGTCCATTTGCAGAAGCACAGAATGGGTGTAAAGGGGGTGGCAGGGGACATGGGATTAGTTCTAGAAGACACACAAAACCCCACAAAAACAGTCACAGATGCTTTGAGGTGAGCTTACCATCTTCAGTTTCCATTTCAGCCCGAAGGCAGAGATGCTGAGGGTTTATCACACACACACACACACACACACCCAGGGCCTGCTCTCTGTTCTTCCTTACGGTGCTGATCACTTTCATCCCTGCAAAGTCCTGTTTTTTAGCAATCATGTCATATCTTATGGAAGTGAGTGTTGTTTGTTTGCATGTCTGGAATCAACTGTTCTATAGAGAAGAAGACAGGTTAAGTGTCTTGGAAGAACCAATGTGGAAGTAGCCATTATAGAAGGCACTGTATAATCATTGCTTCTGGCACTTTCTTTAAAAAAAAAAAAAAAAAGCTATTATCTTTTCACTTTTGTTTCCAGTGTTTGCTTATTTTTCTATTTTTATTTATTTGTTGAAGATTTCATATATGCATACAATGTATTTCAATCATACTCACTCTCCCCGCTTCCCCACTCTTCCTAGACTACATATATACTTATATGCACATGCGTGTGCACACATGCATGCACATACACACACACAAACACACACACTGCTCTCCCAACTTCATATTCTCTTTATAAAAAATAATTTACTGAGTCCAACTAATGCTGTCCATTTAGATACATGGATAAGGGGCCATCCACCAATACATGGTCAACTTACTAGGGTCAACACGCCTAAAGATAATGTCTACTTACCTTTTCTTTTGCCTTTATTCCTTCTTTCTCCCAAACAAGCAAACATTGGATTTTAGAAATTACTCATTGGAACACTTTGGGCTTCCACATATCCCAATGTACGAGGAATTAGGGACTGGGTAGAATATTGCAGACCCAAAACTGAGTAAAGGAACACGGTTTGTGGTGAGGGTCTGGGGTGGCAGAAATGACGAACTATGCAGAGAGCAGCTACCCCTGGAATGACCTCACAGTGGAGCTTCACCTTAGCAACGGTCTAGAATGCTCTGGGCAGCTTTTGAAATTCCTGATGCCCTGGTCCCACCTAAGAACAAATTCTTGTAGTTGTAGGACCCAGGGCAGCCAAAATGAAGAACCACAAAGAAATGTGCCCATATGGGAGTGTGCTTAATTTCTACTTTTAGACAGCTTGTATTTTAAACCTTTCTTCGTAAAGATGCTCTTGTTACCATAGCAGCTGGTAAAGAACCAAGAGAGGACTCCCCTTGTTGAGGGAGGCAGAGCCAGCTGTAAGAATGCTGTCAGTAACCACCATGCCGAAGATTATCCGAGGCACAGAGGCGGCCCAGCTATCCTACAAAGTGGCCTGATCAAATGGGAGAGGACAGTTTCAGGACTTGAATACTGCTGAATTCTCGAGGTATGTGTTCTGGAAACGGGCCTGTGGCACCTCAGACCAGCCCTCCAGTCCTAGTACTGCCATCTAGAGGATGCTATCCAATCTCCAAAACAAAAGCATCTCACGAGGCAGGAATGGCAGAGATGTTTATAAAATTAAGTTGTTTAATCTCTGTTCCAAACAGTTTCATAGGAACATCAATACAAATTACCCATTAAATACTTGTAAATACAGTTGTCTATTAATTATAAGAGATAAATCCAATATTGAAGCAGGATTTAAAGGAATTAAACACTGAGACAAGTGAGTGCTCTCTCACTGGCATTATTGTTATTTACCCTCTTCTTTACTTCCTCCAATCCTGACATCACTTCCTGCATCTAAGATAGGTCTAGTTAAACTCTGTCTTTAGCACCGATATTCTTAGAACTCAGAATGTCAAAACCAGAAAGTGACTCAGACCCTGATCCAGCCTCCTCACCTGTGGCTCCTCACCCCGGACACGACCGTTCTGGAATCCTGGCAGCGTTTAGACTGGGGCTTACTGTCCACCTGCAGAGGAGAGCTCCAACAGCAGAAAACAGTTCCTCCCCTCTAGGTTTTATGCGGGCTGTTTAGTCCAAAAATTCAGAATTAATTGAAGAGGCTTTTTATTTTTCTTCATTTATTCTTTTATTCTCAAGGTGTTCACCCACGTCTGGGGTTGGACTATGTTCAAGTAACAGATGTCACACTATTCCTGGGAGTCCTGGCTGTGTTCATCTTATGGGCCTATTACGAAGGCCACCTGCTTCCTCTCCTTATGGTGAACCACTGTAACCCCGGACTTCTGTCCCTTTTTGTGGTTGGGAAACATTGGTTTGTCTTCACCGATGAGATGTGCATGCGCCCTCATCGCCGATACATTTTGAATTAGTTTTCCAGGAAAAAGAAAAAATGAGCTCAATCCTTTAGACAAAGCAGCAGAGAAGGAAGAAGATCCATCATACAGCAGGAGTCGGCGTTAGCTAGAGCTTGCTGTGGGCTGCCCAGGTAGCACGCCTAAGACAAGAATATGATGTGAAGAAGCTTCCTACGGAGTTCAGTTCCCCCTACAGCACACCGCGAGCTGCCGATCACAGCCAGTCTGATGATGTCCCAAGGAGGCCACTGGCTGAGTCAGAACGACCGGGATTTTGTATAAAATGTCTTAGGAGCTAAATCTCCAGTACTTTCACCAGCGGGGCGACAGAAAGGCCTGAGCAGCTGGCTTCAGAGAGTGCCTGAGCCTCTGTGGAGGAACTGCTTAGAGGCATCTTAGAAATTTGAAGTGGGGAGGAGTAATTTTTAAAACCATTTTAAGAATTCATTGAACATGACACTGTGTTACGTACCGACATTTTCATACAAGTCATCACTGTACATCGCGCACAGCTCTCTCTACCTCCCTGGCCTCCTCTTTCCAGTTTTGAGCATGTATTTCATGTCATATATGCATGTACGTTTTTATTCATCTCTATAAAGTTTAGGAAGCACAAATGAGAGAAAACATCAATATTCATCATCCTGAGGCTGACTAAATTAAATTATTACAAATGTCTCCTGCTATGGCTGCCTTCCTGTAAGCAGCATCCTCTTTATGCCCAGAAACACTCCACTGTGTACATAAACCACACTGGTTATCCACTCCTCTGCTGCTGGACTCCTGGGAACTTAGCTCTTGTGACTGACGGTACAGTAAACAATGGTGTACAAGCTACCTGTGATATACTGACTCGGAGTCTTTTGGGGAAACAGGAGTGGTATACCTGGGTCACATGGTAGATTCATTGTAAGGTTTTTTGAGAAACCTTGAAATGAAATGCGTTTTTGTTGTTGCCATCACTGGGAATGAGAGAAATGGCAACATGCAGTCGACAGGGGACAGCGGTGCCAGGCATCCTGACAGTTGTGAGGCAGCTCTGTTCAACGCAAGGGTGCCCCACATCATTCAGGGTGTCCCCTGGAATTCAAGTGAGTGCAAAGGCAAAGAGAATATGGAAACCATCTTAGCCTCTGGCCCATCTCCATCCTACACACCACCACAAATTATGTGTTGTGTATTTCCAATAGCTACTAAATTTTCTGGAAATTTCACTACTGTGAAAATGGAGAAAAGCTGAGTTTTGTTTTGTTTAGAACTTGCTTTAAAAAAAATACAATTCGCTTGTAGATATTCATCATATTGAACATGGCAGGGACGGTTCTGGGCCATAATCACCAATGTACCACACCTCTCTAGTCTAAATTCAAAGGTCCTGAACCTCTGAACATTCCCCATGTGTCTGCAAGTACCTGATTATTTAATTATATATGTTGTGATCATTTTCAAGCCTTTACATGTTGAACATTCTTATGATTTAACTATTTTCACCTTACGCTCATTCATAATGCAGCTAAAGCATTGTCTGAAGTATGTATGTGTCTGTATTAAATTTGCATTTTCTATAAAGGGAGCACTATTAAAATTCTTATTTTTAAAGTGATGTGAGGTGATGGACATTACAAAGACATCTTCCAGTGCCTGTAACAGACTGTTGAACCCTGTGTGGTAAGGCAGGCCAGCCTGAGAAAGCTTTCCACTGGGTTTGTCTCTATAAAATACTGCTAGTTTCAGGATTTAAAAAAAAAAAATCCTTGAGCTTTTTTGTTTTCAATACATAGCCTATAAAAATCAGGGATATGTGTTTGTTAGTAACTCTTACTTTCCAGTCAGAAGATGGCAACTGGACAGTTGAACTCACGCGTGTAAAGGCCCAGCCAATTTTCATAGCACCCCTTTTTCAGTGAATGAGACTATGTGATAAGATGAAGTAAGACCTGGATTCAAGCCCTGCTGCTGCTTCCCACAAGTCACCTGACCTCTGACCCCTGACCCATGGTAACAAGTGGCTTTTCAAAGCTTCTTCCTCTAGTAAATACATTGTGAGCACACAGCATCCCTTCCCATGGACTGTGAAGATTCTATGAGGTCTCATATGTGAAAGAGATTTGTGAGCTGCAGAATGTAGCTTGATTTGATGTTTCATTGATTTTTTTTCCCCCTTACAGGATGCCTAGGTCTCCAGATAAGAGCAGCATGTGGGGTTTTCGGTCTCCATGAGCGGGTCTGAGGTAGAACTTCTCTGAACAGACCTACAGAAAGACAGGAGTGACTTCCTTGACTTCACTCAATGTGCTGTGGTGAGGAAACCATCCGTGGGTCTTACAGCTTCCCATTCCTGCCTCCGCCCCATTCCATAGGAAAGCATGCTGAGAACAGGCTGTGTACTTGGAGCCCTGAGCTTGTAAACTTGGATTAACAGTCCCTAACCTGATAATTAGCAATGAATGACAAATGAGGGAACTTGGTACGCGGCAAGCACTGTGACTATTTTACAGAGAAACTGAAACAGAGCTATGTGAATCCTTTCTGGACTGTTGATGGCTCTTTGGGGAGACTTGGAATATGGAGATTTAACCGTGTGACTCTGCAGTCCCAGAGGTCACCTCCAGGAATCCACATCAGTGCGATTGCAGAGGAGACAGTGTCTGCATCCCCATTCTACGGATGAGAAAATCGAACAGCTATGTTAGCTAGTAATGTGTTAGAACAGGATGGGGGGGGGGGGGGTGTTCTGGTGACCACACTGTGTTTGTATCTGCTTTGCAACCCCAAGCTCAGTAGGGCAACCTCTGAAGATGAGCCCTAAGCACAGTACAGTGGAAAACTCTGGTGCTGGAGAGAAACACAGACATGTCCCTATCAGCTTTGGGATGTGTTTGCTGGCGAACGTCATCCAGAGAAATCTTTTTTCAAATGTGCATATGTGTGTGTTTATGTGTGTGTGCTCCATGTGTGTGCAGGTGCCTGTGGAGAGCATATTAGACCTCCCGGAGCTGGAGTCAAAGGCAGTTGTGAACTACCCCTTGTGCATCCTGGGATCCTCTGGAAAAAACAGGAAGCATTGTGGGTTTTGGTTTTTGGTTTGTTTGTTTGTTTTGTTTTGTTTTTGGTTTACTCCTTTTTTTGTATTTATTTATTTGTTTGTTTTTGCATCCCAACCTCAGTTTCCCCTCCCCGCCCACTCCTGCCAGTCCCTCCCTCTCACCTCCCCTCTTCCCCATCCCCATTCACTTCTCCTCCTCCTCCATTTCTCTTCAGAAAAGGGCAGGCCTCCCACTGTTATCAGCAGGCCGAGTTACAGTGAGACTAGGCACCTCCTCCTCTCCTATTAAGGTTGGATGAGGCAACCCAGTAGGAGGAAGGGGTCCCAAAAGCAAGTAACAGAGTCAGAGACACCCCAGCTCCCTCTGTTTGGAGTCCCACAAGAAGACCAAGCTACACAACTGTCACATATATGTAGAGGGCCTAGGTCAGACCCATGCAGGCTCCCTGGTTGATAGTTCAGTCTCTGTGAGCCCCTCTGAGCCCAGGTTAGTTGATTCTGTGGGTTTTCTCTGACTCCTACAATCCTTCTCCCTCTCTTCTGAAGGATTCCCCTAGGTCCGCCTAATGTTTGGCTGTGGGTCTCTGCATCTGTTTCCATCAGTTGCTGGATGAAACCTCTCTAAGTACAATTGGTCTAGGCACCAATCTATGAGTATAGCAGAATACTGTTAGGAATCATTTCATTGATTTTTTTTTTCAGTTGTGTTTGGTTCTATCCTAGGTCTCTGGGCTGTCCAGCCTCTGGGTCCTGGCCCTCCAGACAGCGTCAGGGGTGGGCTCCCTCTTGTGGCATGGATCTCAAGTTGGACCAGTTGGCCACTCCCACAATTTCTGCACCACCTTTACCCCAGCACATCTTGTAGGCAGGGCAAATTGTAGGTCAAAGGTTTTGTGACTGGTTGGTGTCCCAATCCCTCCACTGGAAGTCTTTCCTGGTTACAGGAGATGGCTGATTCAGGCTCTTAGCTAGGGTCACCCTCATAGATTCCATAGGTTTCTAGCTCATCCCTGAGATTCTCCCCACCCCCACTGTCCGCTTATTCCAGTTATTTCTCTCAGTACTCTCTCTCTCTCTCTCTCCATTCTCCCCTCATCCCTCATGTTCCCATTCCCACGCCCCCATTCAGACCCCCCCATCCACCCATAATGTCTATTCTATTTCCCCTTCACAGAGAGATTCATTCATGCCCTTGAGTCCTTCTTGTAACTTAGCTTCTCTGGGATTGTGGATTGTAGCATGGTTATCCTTTGCTTTACAGCTAATACTCACTTATAACTGAATACATATCATGTTTGACTTTCTGAGTCTGGATTACCTCACTCAGGATGATCTTTTCTAGTTCCATCCATTTGCCTGCAAATTTCTGATGTCATTGTTCTGAGTGGCCAACTGGTCCAGCTTGAGATCCATGCCACATGCTGTGGGATATTCCATTGTGTAAATGTACCACATTTTCTTTATCCATCCTTCAGTTGAGGGACATTTAGATTATTTCCAGTTTCTGGCTATTATGAATAAAGCTGCTTATGAGCATAGTTGAGCAAGTATCTTGTGGTAAGATTGAGCATCCTTTGAGTATATGCCCAAGATTGGTATAGCCAGATCTTGAGGTAGATCGATTCCCAATTTTCTGAGAAATCACTATATTGATTTCCAAATGGCTGTACAAGTTTGCACTCCCACCAGCACAGAAAGCACTCTTAACCACTGAACTATCTCTCCAATACTTTCTAGAGAAATTTTAAGTAGGGCCTGTAATCCTCAGACCTTGGAAGAAATTACTTTGTGGTGTTAAATGTTGGTTCAAAGGAGAAAGCAGGAAGTACCCGTGACAAGAGGGGTAGTGGCTGCATCCTCTCCTGGGTCTGATGGTACCATCAGCCATATTATCAAACTCTGGACCTTATTACAAGTCCCCCAAGACTAGGGATATAGCTCAGGTGGTGGCATCCTTGCTTAGCATGCACAGAAGGCCCACATAAGTCAGACATAGTGGTGCACACTTATGATCCCAGAACCCAGGATGTAGAAGCAGAAAAACTGAAACAAAAGTTCATGGCCATCTTCAGTTATATAGAAAGTCTGAGGCCTGAGGCAAGCCTGGGCTACATGAGATCCTGTTTTAAAAAAAAAGTCTCCCCAAATTGAATTCATCCTAGATAAGGTTTAAAATATTTCTGGTTAGCAAGAACAAGAATCTTGCTGGCTTTGATCAACCAAAGTTTAGCACAGCAAGGGAAGGAATAAGGATGGGAAAAAAATCAATAGCCTTGGGTTGCTCAATGCTTCCAGACTCCTCCTTGGAGAACTGGACTGACAAAAGCCTGTGGACAAGGGCTGAGCCACCCCGTGTACATATGTGGTAAGGAGGATGTCGGGAGTGAGGGACAAGGATAAGACTTCAGAGGCAGATCCAGGACCTTCCTCAAACACTGAGTTATGGAAAAGGCAGCATCTGGGCTTTGTTTCAATTTGTGATGATTTCCCCCACAGAAATTCACTACTTCCTTTGTTTCAAACTCAAAGTCAAGATGCCATGAACATTGGATTATATGTGTGCCATGAGGGGTTTCTTCCTCAGGGTTGCACATCTGAATCCCACAGGTAAGACGGGAAGTCCCCAAAGACAGGTGTCATAAGTCACTTGACAGTGGGCTCATTATACCATGCAAAACACACACAACATGTGTACATGGTACAGGATGTGTGATGCTTAAGCTTGATGGGATCTGCAGTTAACCAGACACAATGTTGGGCATGCCAAAGGGAAGACTCTCCCTCAGAGTGGGCAGTGTCTCCCAGTGGGTGGCTCAGACATGGAAGGGTGTCAGGGGAAAGCAGTTCACCTGTGTGCCTTCACGTCGAGTAGGTCTGTTCCCCATGCTCTTGCTTTCCCCTGCAGACATCAGACTCCAGCTTCTTTGGCCTTCCCACATGGACTGAGTATCAGAGACTACCCAGGAATCTTCCAAACCATCAACACCAGACTGAGAGAGCTGAGGCATCCATTTCCTCGAGTGGAGCAGCTACAGAGTTCTCAGCCTCTCCAGTAAACAGATGGCCACTGTCGAACTGTCCAATACTATGGGTGCTGTTTCTCCAGAGAACCAGCCTAATAAGATACAGCATATATGGAATAGTGCGGAATGGTATGCACAGTGCAGTACGCACATGGAGCATGAATGCGTAAATTAAAAACCTTACTCTCTTATTGGCCATACCTGTAAGGAAGACACAGAAGCATCCTGTGTCCAAACCCTCATCCTGCTTCCAACTTTTCCTTCACTCAGATCCAGGCCTTCTTGTTAGAAAACCGACTGGCTGCTCGTAGTGCAAGGCTGGGTTTCCTGCTATTTATTCGGTTCTCAATCACAGAAGCACAGACCCAGGTCCAGGGATGGCACTATAAACTCCCTTTAATACAAAGATAAAACATGGTATTTCCATAAGGCCACAAAGAAAGGCCCCGCATCTGACTTAGCTATTCCCACAAGCTCTCTGCAGAAGTCAGAGGTAAGAAAAGCTGTATTTCCCAGTGTGGACACGGCGAACACCTTTATTACTGAAAGAGGATGTTTTTATTTGCTCTGCATCATGCCCATAAATTCCATCCACTCAGCAAGTCAAATTATTGCTGGCCTCCAAAATACATTAAGTTTGGGTTTAAATCAGTCACTTTTGAAGATATACTGCAGCCCACTTCCTGGCCATATTTGTAATATATTCACGGCACAAATGTTCTTTAAAATCATGGTTTGTGGAGTTGTCTTCCTTCAGTCAGCCATGGGAAGATATAAGGAAGATAAGCTCTCATTTGCAGTTTCTTTGTGTGTGATTGTTCATGATCCCTACCGGCAAGGCTAATGGCTGACAGATGCTTTCAGGCTGTGAAGAGAAAGAGCCCTCTGATTCCAAGTCAAATTAGGATTAGTGAGATCACAGTAAACAGCAATGAGAGAGAAAAAAAAATAGGACCCTGAGCGGTTTATGTTAGAATTTGGTGGAGCAGACAGGCTTTCCCAGATAATGGCAGGAAGCAAGAAGCCAAGGAGTTATTTTGGATGCTTAATGGTATATGGCGAGATTAAGATATGTTTAATGAGGACACTCAGAATTTCTCCCCTCGCTTTCTCTTCCTATTTTACAAAGTTGCACATTTGCATTCTTCATCAATTGTCATTCAAGAGATTTGGGGAATGTGTGACAACTAGGTTGATTATCATTTAGGTGGCTGAGAAAGAGAGATGTTGGGAAATGAAAGCAGATTTCCATCACTCCCTTGGGTGTGAAGTCTGCCTTTCTCTGAACTCCCCTTCATCAAGCTGCTCTGTCAGATGAGAAGGAACGTGTGGTGTGTTGAGGATGGACAGAGCCGTCACCAAGAAAGCTACACAGCATTCTACACATCCAAAGCACTACCTTTGAAATAATATACAGACCATTTACATCTTCCCAGAAGTCAAGTCCATGATTTTCCTTTGCAAGGCAACATAAGAGGCACTTTCCCATCTATGCATATAAGCATACCATAATAAATCTCCGGCCAATATTAAGGTATGAATTTCACATAACTCAGGGCCAGTTGATACCCAGAATATTTTATGTTCCATGATAATCATAGCATTTCTACATAGATTTAAAGACTGATATATTTGATCTCAAGACATAACAATGTAAATAACAATTACCATTTTGAACACTCACGTGCTGAGGACCTTACTGAACACACAATGGTTAGGATTTCCTTTATCCTTTTATCAACCTTATGATAAACACTACCTCCTTTTGAAAAGCTGCCAAGAAAATCAAGGATCTCAGGGGGTTTGTTTTTAATTATGTGTATGTGTCCATGTGTGGGTAATGTGTAAATGAGTGTTGGTTCAGACAGAGGCCAGAAGCCTTGGATCCTTGAAACTGGAGTTACAGGCTGTTGTGGGCTGCCTGATGCGGGTGTTGGGAACAGAATCCAGGACCTATGCAAGAGTCATAGGTGCTTTTAACTGCTGAGCCATCTGTCCAGCCCAGCTGTTGATCCATTGTTACTCACTTCTATCCCCACAGTTACTGAGGACTGAGAAACATTGCTGTTGAGGCAGAGTCTATCAACTTGTAAGAGCTAACTGATAAGTTTGAGGAAGATTGAAAGTTTTTTGTTGCTATATTGATAGCTTAAAACTGACCATGATTGGAGAAGTTACACCATGGAAATTACCAAGTGCTATAAACTGGAACTTATCTATCTATATCTATCTATCTATCTATCTATCTATCTATCTATCTATCACCCATTGAGAGAGAGGTGTAGATGTAACCAACCGTCTTATAAATAAGAAACACAGAACCAATGCAAAGAAGAAAGCCAAGAGGTCAGAGCTAAGAGCTAAAACCTTACCCTTCCTCCTGCAGTGGTCCTACCTCTCCGAAGAAGCCCGTACTTCCTGTGTTAAAGTCTTTATATAGTCTCTGTTCTGCCTTCTCATTGGTTGTAAACCCAACCACAGGACTGCCTCATTACGGCCTGTCTGTATAGACCTCCAGGTGTTCTATGGTTGGTAATGAGATTAAAGGCATGTGTATCCAATGCTGGCTGTATCCCTGAACACACAGAGACTTACCTAGCTCTGTCTACCAAGTGCTGTGATCACAAGCGTACACCACCACTGCCCTGCTTTCCTATGGCTTGCTAATAGCTCTGACCCCCAGGCAACTTTATTTATTATACAAATAACATTTTGGTACAAAAGAAAATATCACCATAGAGAGGTTTTTTTTGTTGTTGTTGTTTTTGCTTTTTTCGAGACAGGGTTTCTCTGTGTAGCTTTGCGCCTTTCCTGAAGCTCGCTTGGTAGCCCAGGCTGGCCTCGAACTCACAGAGATCCGCCTACCTCTGCCTCCCGAGTGCTGGGATTAAAGGCGTGTGCCACCAATGCCCGGCGAGAGAGAGGTTTTTAAACGTTTACCAATGTGCTACTATGAGGCTAAAAAGATGGCTCAGCAATTAAGAGCACTTGTTGCTCTTCCAGAGGACTGGGGTTCAGCTCCCAGCACCTACATAGTAGCTTACAAACATCTATAACTCCAGTTCCAGAGGACCTGACGCCCTCTTCTGGCCTCCATGGGCAGTGCACATGGTGCATAGACCTGCATACAAGCAAAAGAGCCATCCATATAAAATTGAAATGAAAACTACCATATGCTGCTTCAAAGGACAACTGTTTCTAAGTATCACAGAATTATCCAGTCCTTTCTTCTCCTCAATACTATTTCCAAAACATATCCTATGACAAGTTTGCAATAAGACAGACAGAATCTCCTGTCACGTGATAGCACACGGGGTGTGGACTTTCCTAGCACTGTGTGGGCCTCTGAACACTCTTTGACTTGATTCTGCCCTTTCTCACACTTTCCTGCGTGCCCAAGGTGAGAAGCAGGGCAAATTGAACCATTTGATAGTCATTTTGATGAAAAAGTCTGCAAGCCAAGTTCTGTTCGTGTATCTCAAAATTAATAACCTTAGCCTAAGGTAGCAATTAGCCCTTTCTTAACTCTTTTACTTTGTATCAGGTGAATATAAAGTCATTTCAAAGGGAAGTTACATTCTGAAAGCAGAGGACATCTCTTTATAACCACACCCGCATCGCCACTGAGGAGTGTCATGCGCAGTATCCATTTGCCCTTTTTACATGGACTATAGGACAGAGGCACACACGTGTATTGGGGGTCTCACGACAACTTTCAGGAGTCCGCTCTTCTCCTTCTGCTACATAGGTTCCAGGGACTGAACTCAAGTTGTCAGGCTTGGCAGCAAGTGCCTTTACCCACTGAGCCATCTCGCCGGTCCAATATATTTTACTATTATACAATTAACATTTATTGAGTGTTAATAGTGAGCTTATCTCTAACACAGAGACCATTACTGTACCTGGATTCCTGGCAGATTGTAGGCACAGCGTGTTTTTGATATCTTGGATGCCACCAAGCTCCCTATAATTTCCCAATGAAGTCAGTTGCTACTAATTTCCTGAACATCTGTTCATCAATTTCATTAAATGGCTAATGAATCCAGACATATAAGGTTCATAAAGATATTTATATCTGACATTAACAAAATGGCACTCCTGCCTTGTTACTCTACGTGACACCCTTAAGATGATCAGGTTTGTGTCACTGCCTGGAACCTGAGAAAGATCACTACCTTCATTTCCCTTCCCGGGACCCGAGACTCAGAGTGGCCAGTGAATAAAGGACAGAGCATGGTAGATTGAAGCCAGGGTTCAGTCTGGAGTGGAAGATTTCCATAGCCCATAAAAAAAATTTACATTAAAGTCTGAGGAAACATCAAGTACAGGTTTTTGTGCAGATGTAGTTGCCGGCTCCTTGATGTAAACATCAAACGTGATGGCTGAATTTTATGATGAGAGTGTGTTTCATTTTGCAAGAAACAGCCTACCTGTCCTCCAAAGTAGTTGCATCACTTTGTTTCCCATGGCGATGAATGATTTTTTCATGAGCCAATGTTTAAGACACTCAAAACACTCCAGATGATCCCACAGTGGTAGAGACAGGTCATTATAAATCTGTCTAACTGGAACTGGAGGATCAAATAGGAAGATGGAGGGAAGAGGGGGGTAAGGGAGGGGTGGGGAGGGATACCTAAAACTAAAGGCTGTTTGAGGTGACATATAGAAATCTAATACAGCAGAAGCTTCCTAAAATCTATACGTATATGAAGGAGATCTAAATAGAATCTCTAAATAAGAGACAGAGCCCCAACTGGACATCTCTCGTCACCAAATGAGCCCTCCAGTTCTGGGAATGTGTTACATCTAACCAAGTTTTTTGCCAAAGGGACCCTAAGGGAACCCCCAAACAACCTAGATGATTGCCAGTGCTATTGGTTGTTCTCAGTAAACTGATGGTAAGGCCCTATTGCTAAAGACAACACCTACACAACTCACTGAACATGGAGCCTTCCAACTGGTGCCTACCCGGAGCCTTTACCCCTACTGACTAGTGTTCATGCTCCTGGAAGGTGCTCCGCGTGCCACCACAGGGGGAAAGTAAATACCAACCGAGCTACAAACTGAACTCTTCCATCTACAGTGGTGACCTGCCTGCAGGATGTGCTAATTCAATAACGGCACAACGCTGGTGGAAGGAACCAGCCAGTATCTGATTGGATTTAAAGCCCACTCTATGAGATGGAACCCATCCCTGACACTGCTCATGTAGCCAAGAACCTGAGACTAGCTAGTCCAGGGGCCTAAGGGAAAACCAAATACTACTGTTCTATTAAAGAAATGTAGCAATGAAGTGATTCCTAACAACATTCTGCTATATCCAGAGATCGTCTCATTCAGCCATCATCAAACAAGCTTCCTCCTGCAGCAGATGGGAACTAATACAGAGACCCCACAGCCAGACAATGTGCAAAGAGTGAGCAACCTCAGAACACTCCATCCTAAATGGGATGTCTCATCAGTTCCCTCCCCTCAAGGCTCAGGGAATTGTAGTTAGAGTTTTCCTGGTCCTGCCTAGCCCATGGTCAGGACAAATCTCTCTTACCTGCCAGTCCGACAGCTGCTCAGACCCAACCAAGTAAACACACAGGCATTTATATTAACTAAAACTGTTTGGCCTAATGGCTCAGGCTTCTTGCTATCTAGATCGTACATCTGAAATTAACCCATTTCTATTCATCTATAAGTTGCCACGTGGCTCGTGGCTTACCGGTACTTTACATCTTCTCATGGCGGTGGCGGCTGGCAGCGTCTCCTTGCCTCAGCCTCCTACTTCCCAGAATTCTTCTCTCTCTTTGTCCTGCCTATACTTCCTACCTGGCTACTGGTCAATCAGCACTTTATTTATTAAGCAATCAGAGCAACACATTCAACATACAGAACATCCTACAGCAGGGAACTCTGCTGAAGAGGACATGGAGGACACTGAAGACTGATGCACATATAAACTCACAGAGACTGTGGCAGATACACAGGGCTGCATAGGTCTTGGCCTTGAGGGTCCAAGGGCTGAGAGGGGAAGTAAACACAACCCATATCTCTAACCCAGAACCTATCTCCAATTGGTAACTGCTCACAAATTAAAAATTAGTTTTCTCCAACAGAGGTTCACAGGGCATATCAGCCACTCTTAGGCCAGGAGCCAAGCCCAGCAGTAGGTGGCCAACACGAAATGAACTTAAGGGTATTTTTGGTGTTCCTTTTCTCATAATGCTTGGTCAGGACTCTCTTTCCCCCTTTCAGGTCCTTTGTGTGTGTATATCATGGTTTCCAGTTTTGTATTTTTACGGAATTTCTGTGTGTGTGGATGTGTGTCTCTCTGTATCTATATGTGCTCCTTGAGCTTTTTCTCTGGCTCTTATTCTTCTGTTTGTTTGGTTTTATCTAATTTTGTTGTGTTTATTATTATTACTATTGTTGTTGTTGTTATTTTAGATGACTGTATCTTAATGAGAAAGAGAGAAAGGGTGTGAACTTGGGTGGGTGGGGAAGTGGGAAGGATCTGGGAGGAGTTGGGGGAGGGAAAATCATAATTAGAATATATTGTATTAAAAAATCTACTTTCAATTTAAAAAACTAAAATGAAACTTTAGTAAATTGAAAAAGTTAAAATAAATCTGTCCAAGCTCATAGCATGTTTGACAGCGGGGGCCAATCTGAGCATCAACTGTGGATGCTGACTAAGGGCAGTGTGTCCATGCAGGCTCAGCGTAACGCATGTTCCACTCTGGTGGAAGACACTGATGATAGAGAAGGTTGTGTGTGGGAACAGGGGACATGTGCGGCAATGCTGTACTTTCTTATCAATTTTGCTGTGGACCTAAAACTGCTGTTAAAAAAAATCAATAAAGTAAATCCTTTTAAAAACACATATTCCATTAACAAGAACAATGATCTTCAGCAAATATAAACTGAAAGTTCACCAAGAGTCAAGTATTGGGTCTAGAACAAGTCCACGCTTACAACAAATCAATAATAACAGTGTTCTGTTCTTAGATGATAGGACATTCTAGAGAAAACTGGAAAGACACAGTTGGACATGAACTATGAGTTCAGAGTCAAGCACCTAAGTCTAATACTGTCAAGAACCCTCGAGCAGGTTCACAGACTGCACTGTTACCTCAGGCGTAGAAAGTACGTGGTGTGGACTGGACTTCCTGCCTCTCCCAACTCTAAAACTCTCAAGGCTTTTTCTACCCAGGAGCAAAGCATGAGCCTGGTAATAGACACTCATCTACACTGCTTTAATCTGAAGCTTAGAATCAATTGTCTGTAGTCTACCAGCACCATTGAAGGAAAGAACTTCCAAATAAGAGACCAGTCAAAGAATCGTTCAACTTCATGTCCTCCCCACTGGAAATCAAAACAGAGTAAGTTTTGGTCAGGAAAACTGGTATCTCAAAGAATCCACAGCTCTGAAACACCATTTCTAGAGTTACTGAGAAATGGTGTTTAGCCATAAGCATTTGGAATTGCAAAAAGAGATGAAACACCATGTGGCCTAATAAAGGACCCTTAGTAGAGAGGCAGGGCCTAATAAAGGGTGTATTTATTTCCTGCCCATCCAAAAGAACTCTGGGGGGGGGGGATCATGTATAACTTTTCCTAGAGAGACATAACAAACATCTTGTCACCTTAGACAGGGCACAAACTACAGGTCAGAGAAACCTTTCTACCTCAGTCGAGTTGAGCGAACCAGTATGTATATGGAGGTTTCTTATAGGAGCATGGGGTAAGTCTGTTATGGGAGCTCACGTGACTCAAAGACAGCTGTGTCACCACAACAGGCCACCCTGGCTTGGGTGACGATTCCAAAAGGCTCCTTGAGTGCAATTCCCTGCACAAATTGCCGGCAGCGCCACCCGGTCTCCTCTCTCCAGCAACTACGCATCTCACACACAGCCTCAGAGAGAGGCCCCAAGAGTCTTGTAAGCTCCTGTAGTGGCTGAGCTCTGTAGGTTCCCTTGGTTTCTTGAGTCTTGGGAGCCTTCCTCCTCCTCAAGATTTCTCAGTTTGAAAGAAATAGCTACAAATACGAAGCAGTCTCCTTCGCCCGAAGTGTGAACATTCTAATCTACTGTTTATCCTGTTGACACACTTTCAAAATGCATTCTTCAGCTACCATTTTGCCCAAGCTATGGACTCAGAAAATGAAAAGGCTTTAGGGGAAGGAACGGTAGTGACTCAGAAAGACCCCTCGGGGAGGGAACACTGTCTGGGTCTGGCTTACACTGCTCTACCTGGAATTCCCCCATTCCCTTCTCCTACCCTTCCTGGGGAAGCTCAGATCCCATCTACACCTCTTAATCCTCAGAACAGCCTCATTCTCAAGCCATTCACTGCTTGGCATCCTTCTCCGAACTCTCCGAGTATTTAGACTCCCCCCACCTCCACCCACTCCCTCAATGTAAGTCATTTTCTAATCTAGAATTGCTCTGCAATGCTTTTCTGATCTCAAGCTATTACTCAGACACATCATCATCACTTTTATCTGTTACATGCCCAGAATTTCTCATCCTCATTTGATTATAAATATCTCGAGAGCACTGCAGTGTCTTGTCTTGGCCTTGGAGTGTCCGGCAATGCCCTGCTGAGGTGCCCATAGTGGACTCTGCTCTTTGGCTTCTTCATCCATAGACTATAATATCCATATCATTTACTTTATAGGCCTATTTTGAGATAAAAAATAAGGTTGTGAGGGGTAAATTATGTCTGGTTCAATAAACATTACATATCATATTTTATTAATATTAATAACATTAAGTTAGGGCAAAAATGAGAAAATCTGGAATCTGGTCTCATCTCCACTGATTAGTAACCCTGTGACTCTAAGAAAGACAGTAAGGGGCTGAGAGCATAGCCTGGTGGTGAAATGCTTACGCAGTGTGATACATACAGAGCTCTGGGTTAGTCTCAAGCAAGAAAGAAAAGAAGAAAAAAACATTTATGTTTTCTTAGCCTCAAATCCTTCAACCAGAAAAGCAAATTTCACTGCCAACTTCCTGTCCCTATAAAGATCATAAATAATACTGTTAAACACTGCAGGAATATACCATTCTCTGACACTCAGAAAATACAGTTTGATTTGAGAATTATGTTTGTCCTTGTCATGAACAGCTTACTTCTCTGGGTGTCTGAAAAGGCACAAGCCGTACATCCTGTGGACTTAGGTGGGGGCATGGGACTCTCTGAGTCCTCAGGATCTGACTGTTTTATTTTTAGGAGATTCACAGCTCTCTAGCTGTCTAGGATTAGTGATCCAGGTATCTCTGCTTAGAAGGCCATTTCGACAGCCATAGAGCAATCAAATTGACAGGTAAATGTCTCTCAGCCACCCCACTGTTTTGATTATTATAGCCAACCATGCTAGCATTGGTGGTACCTGTAAGCAGAAAGAAAACACATCAATGGGAAAGCACCAGGCTCCTCCCAGATCTCCCAGGATGCCTCCCTTAGGAGTGTGCCTCCCTTCTTCAGCCTGGGCACACAGGAGGCTCAACACAAGCCCAGTGTAGGCTTCCCTGACCGTGGCTGTCATGTGCAGGGAAGATCAATGCACCACCAAATAAATCGCAGGACTTGGTGTTCTGAGTTCTCATGGTTGACTTACTCTCCTCCCCGCAATAGAGACCCATTCTTCCCTTTCATCCCCTTCCAGTCCCGTGCAGTTTGAACATAGGTATGTGGAGGTCTTGGGTCAGAGGCTAACAAGGCACACCAGGAACACAACTAACACTTAACCATTTGTGAAGTAATTATTTAATGTGTCCATAAGCAAGGGGGGATATAAAAATGAATGACATGGTCTAGCTGTTT
>CABHPQ010171003.1:49820-64245 GCA_902168405.1 Peromyscus aztecus
CTGTTGGAGGGAAGAGAACAGAAGTCCCCTGGCATGCACAACCACTAGATCCTCCAGCTTGCAGGCCAGTGAAGCGGAGGCAGGAAAGGGTGGATACCACACAGGCACTTAGGAAAAGAAAGCAGGTCCAACTCCAGAAATTAGGTAAGAGCTCTGCGCATCAGTTTGCCTTTCAGATACAGCTCTAGGAAGGCAATCCAACCAGTACTCCATGGACAAACAGTAACTCAGGAGAGGCCAGGTCTGGAGAGATGAGCAGAAGAAGAAAGGCAAGACTGAGGAGAAACAAATCCACTTTGGTAGATCAAATATAAGTGGATACATATCTCCTGATTGAGAGGGGATTGAAACCACACAGCGTACAAATGGAGCCATTCTGCTTCTGAAGAACTATCAATGAGCAGTGGAAAAAGTTGCTCATTTTAATATCACATTAAATAATTGTTACAGAATTTCCTGAGAACAGAAAACACATGTCAGAACTGTCCATAAAGGTGTTGTATAAAAAGTAATAGCCACAACACGTTCAAGTTAGCCAAACAGAAAGTGACGGGGGAGAGAGTAGACGCATATTAACTTTTAAAGTTTTTGGCCTGAGTCTTGACTTTGAAAATCCAGGGAGCACTAGAGAACATCATAAGCAATGTGGGGAAAACCTAACAGTAAGTTCAAAGCAGCAAGATCATCTTTCAGGACCACCTCGGAGCACTAGAAGTAAATAAAACACACTCCACAGAGCAAATGAGAAAAGGACGAGGAAACAGCAATGACCACGAGAGAAGAGAGAACCTGAGTTATAAAAGATACTGAAGATGGCTTAAACCAGCCCGTTCAAGAACTGATACTTTCCAATTACCTTCAAAAAATAGTGTTCATCTCTGTGTGTTGCTTAAAACAAAGCTAAAATCTAAGTAACTCAGAATGGTAAGAAGTATACATTGTGTGTCTGCTAACAATGCAGAGGCTGTGCTTGCAGAGCTTCAAACAAGCCAAAAAGCAACAAGCAGGCCATGGATGTCATTCCATGCTGATAAAAGGTTTACTCCACAGGAAAGGAAAATAGCTATAAGCTTTTTGTGCGCCAAAGAACACCAATGTTGAGAAGCAATGGCCATGAATTAGGTCATAAAAACATTTTAAGAGGTAGTTCCCTAAAGCAGAAATTATAAAGGGCACATATTTCCAACCATGATTCAATCGAACCCACCGTTATAATCACATGCTTCAACAAACTAATAAATAAGCAAAACAATGACTAGCTTGGCTCCAAATCTTCAGATATAAGTGTGGTCCTCACTCCTCATAAGGGAAACTTCTCTTTGCAACAGATGGAGACCATTACAGAAAAACCACAATCAATGAAAATTCAGAGCTGTGGATCCCAGTCCCAGTGGGTACATCTACAAACCACTCCCACACCTGCAGCTCAGGGATCATCGCGGAAGAGGGGGTAGAAAGACTCCAAGAGCCAGAGGGTCAGGGAGTTTGCTGAGGGGTTGTTTCCAAGGAGTGTCAGAGACCCACAAAGTTTCACCAACATGGCTGCCTAAACATAAGCTGCACAAGGACAACAATAGACATGCTAAAGTGGATGGGGAAAGCCCACCAGGCTGCAACCCTCTACAGAGAACAACCGGCAACTAAGGAATGCTGAGAGAGGGAGACATAGTCTTCCTCGGGGAAGAGGACACCAACTGCTTATCCAATACCAAATGGTCGTCCCTGAAAACATGCATACAAGTAACATTGTACAGACTGAGCAGTTGTATTTAGGTATATATATATATATATACTGTATGTTTGTAATAACAGTTAATGAAAAAAGCCATGAATTTGAAAGAAGGCAGGTATAGGAAGTTTTGGTGAAAGGAAAGGGAAGGGGGGAAATGAATGCAATTTAATCTCAAAAAATAAAAGGAACTTGAAAAACACTGCTCTAAATTAAGTTACAAAGGAAATTAAACCTTCAGTTATAGACTAAGTTTTAAATAAACAAAGAAATAACATAACTAACAGCACAAATAAAAGTTATGGGAGGTGCCAAGGTTCCAGTCAGAAGCAAATTCACACCCTTCATTAATTTTAAGAATAATACTAAGTAAGTGTATACTCTGATAGATTGATAAAGTTCATCAGTGATAATGTAAATAAGTTGAAAATAAAATGATGGTGTTCATCTCTAGCACTGTGGAAAAAAATAAGAAAAAAGAAAGGGGGCATAAAAGTGAATTTACTGGTAAAGACAGAAAGAAAGAAGAAAGAATCCTGGCACGCTACCCATGGAGTATAAACTAGTGCAGCCACTGTGGACAACAATGCAGAGGAGCCTCGGAAATTTCAAAACAGGACTGTGTGATCTAAAAACGTCCCTTCTGTGTGCATATGCAAAGGAATCAGTGTGTAAAAGAGACATTGCCCTGCTCTGTCGACAACACCCAAGATATGGACACTCTCAGGGGTCCATCAGCAGATGGATGGATAAAGAAAATGTGGTTTATACCCACGTTTGAGTGTGCTTCAGCCCCTCAACTGCAGGAGGGTTTGCCATTCTCAGCAAGATAGATGAACCAAAGGACCCTGAAGTAGAAACGCACACAGAAAAGGTAGATACTACAGGGTCTCATTTGTGATACGTGGGATCTAAAAACCGTCATTCTCAGAAGCAGAGAATAGAATTGTGGCCACTAGGCATTGGGAAAGGGGGAAATTGGGACAATTTTGGTCAAAAGACAAAAGAATAGTCAAGAAATCTATGATTCAACATGGTAGTTATAATGAAAAGCGATGTGCTGCGTTGAAAATACCTAAGAGTAAATTTGAAGTGTTTTTCACCACAAAAAAAGATTAGTATTTGAAGTAATGTACATGTTAATTAGCTAAACTTAAGTCGTTCTGCAATGTATTCATGGCTTGTTTGTTTTTTTTATGTCATAATATCCTTTTATTTTTAGTCAATATATGTTAATTGTGCCCAATTGGGGCTGGAGAGATGGCTCCATGGTTAAGAGCATATGATGTTCTTGCAGAGGACCCAAGTTTGGGTCCCAGCATGTATATCAGCTAGCTTACAGTCACCTGTAACTCCAGCTCCAAGGAATTTGATGGCCTTTTCTGGACTCTATACACACCTGCATCCATAGTTTGGTTCCCAGCACCATATGGCGGCTCACAGGCATCTGTAACTCCAGTTCCAGAGGATCTGAGCCTTCTTCTGGCCTCCATAGGCACCAGGCACAAACATGATGCACAGACACATATGCAGCAAAACCATATAAATCAAAATTAAATTACAATTTGACAGCATTTTTAAATAAAAATATTCAACCTATGACATGCTAATTTAACAGCATATTTTATGACAAACATATATTTTCTAAATTAAAAAATAGGAGTAGCATTGCCTTACAGTGTTTTAAATTCAAGTCTACCATCACTGAAGGCAGCTAGATACTCGTATTTCTTCTATGATTAATATAGTGCAGAATCACAAGACACAGAGCCCCTGGGAAACCCTATTGTCTCCTGTGAACAAATGAGGTTGGAAAGCCCCAATCTTCTTATGAATACAGTTCCGTTTTACAGACACTGTTAAATTATCCCATCCTACACACATCAAGATCTGCTAGCTCACCAGTCAGCATCTTGTTCACACCATTTGTAACATCTCTAATTTAAAACCAAACCAAACAACAACAAATGGCCCAAAAATTACTGATATGGTTTTTTTTTTTATGAAAGCTCCAATCACCAATCACACTGGCCTACATTTAAAAAAAAAATAGCAAGTGAATGAGTATACACTTTTGAATTTTAAAAGGCTGTGAAAATGCACGTGTTTTTAAAATGAATTCCGTATCAGGTATTTGACAATTTCTCATGGCTTTGTGCCACACAGACCCACTCATTACTCTACAGGAATCTAAAGCCACAGGTTCTCTGTTGGCTATTTGTGGGACCGGAACTGGTCGGATGTCTGGGGTGAGATGGCCTTGGCTGGTCCATGTCCGACAGCTGGCTGCCTGAGGTTCCAGGGTGTCAAGGACAGGAAGTTGGCCTGGTTTGCTTTGTTTCTCTCCTTAGTAGGAGAGAAATATGTCTTAAGCATCCTTAACCAACTGTGCTTTAGTCTCATTGGCAGAAGAGAGTCACATACTAACCCCCAATTGACTTACTGGCAAAGAGGAACAGGATCTTCATGGTGGCTGGGGACAATCCCAGGCTTCTCAGACTCTTAGGTCAGTCCAGTTCTGTCCTTGGGGCCTGGAGAGGAGGCAGTCCTTCACTGGCAAGTCCTTGAACGAAACCAGGAAGGTTCTAACTTAGACAAAGAGGAACTTCAGTTCAGCAGAGGACAACAGTATGTGCCTCGCCTGATTTAAAATGGCTTTACCGGTTAACCATCCAACTACAAGCCTAAGCACATGGCTTAGGATGTTCCTTAGAAGGTGCATCCATACTCAGTTATTATGATAGTTCAAGAAGCAGAATCTTGTGTCTTTACTATAGCCCAGCATGCTGGTGCATGCCTGCAGTTCTAGAACTCGGGAGGTTAGAGGCAGAAGAATCGAGTTTAGGCTCAATGTCAGCTACATACTGAGTTCAAGTCTAGAAATAACATGAGAAAACATTTGTAATAACACTTGTTGAAAAATTCTCACACAGAACCCAATATGTACAACTCAAAAAAGAAAATAGGTGCTAAGTGGACATTTCCAGAATTAAAATCTTTTATCCTTTAAAAATTTGTGAAAATATGTTAACAAAACCCCAAAAGCTATTCACTACACACTTGACATTACCAAATATTTGTAAGGAAGTGAGCTGCTCCTTTAATATTAGGGTAAATTCTTTAATGAAGTTAAACCCACCCCAGTCATACGACCTAGCCATCTATCTCAGTAACATTGACCCAAGGGAAATTAAAATATATGTCCACACAAACTTGAATACGAATGTTCCTAACCATGTTATTCTTAAGAGACAAAAACTAAAAGCAACCCAAGTGTCCGTTAGCCAGTGTGTGGGTAAACAAACTGATGTTGTCATGCCATGGAATCCACCCCATCATTAAAGAGAACTAAATATTAATACACTCGGCAACACGACTGAATCTCAAAAGCAGGCTGAGTGAAGAAAGCTTAACGCAGAAGCCAGGTGCTATGAGCGTTACTATGACATTCTAGAAAAGGCAAAACCACAATAAGAAGATGGCTGTAGCCTGGAACAGTGAGTTCAGGAGCAAGGGAGAGACAGCGATGAGAATACTCTATCTTAGTAACATTCACACAACTGTGTAAAAGTATCACAATTCAACATGTTCATTTAGAATTTTATCTTATGTAGGGTATATGTAAAACAGTGGAAAATTGATGTAAAAAAAAAGATTTTGAGATCTCTTAAAAAAAAAAGTCCTGAGATAAGAACAGAAGTATGTTCTCAATGCAAAATAGCCCTCTGGGAAGGGAGTGCTGGGTGTCCCTTAGTGGGAGAGGATTCATGCTTATGTTCACGAGGCCCTGGGTTTGATCCCCAGAAAAACAAACAAACAAACAAATAAATAAAGCCAGAATATGTAAGGTTGCCATGTTGCCTTCTTGATGCTAATCACTTGTCTTTTGTAATTTTTCCATAATTTCATATAAACCATTGTACTTACAGTAAGATTGGCCATCATTACGAGACACAGAACTACAGAACGCTGAATAGTTTCCCAGAAAAACTCTGACCAGAGTCAAGAAGGCGTTTACGGATAAGTGTCTTGAGAACCCCATACCCATGTATTGAATACACACAATCTTTTCCCCAAGTCTCTCTCTCTCTCTCTCTCTCTCTCTCTCTCTCTCTCTCTCTCTCTCTCTCCTCTCTCTCTCTCTCTTTCTCCTCTCTCTCCCCTCCTAGTAATGTTCATGCTTAAATCTATGTTAAAATTGTTTCTTAATAAATTCCAATTATGCTTTGAAAAAATAATGAAGTAGGAAACGGAGTTTAGTTTGGGCTTTTCTTGACATTTGTTTCTCCCTTCTTTCTGTGTGCTCAGCTATTTCTCATGCTGTCCTCTCTCCAGAAGTGTGTGCGCGACCCATCAGTCAACACCCAGTGCCAGATAATTAGCCATTATTAGCATCTTCACCTGCGCTGGGATGCGAACGCTATCACCACTTACAAGAGATCCCTGGAAAACAGAACTGTAAGAGATTGCGGCTCCATGTTGTTTCAGACCTGTATTCATTACATCTCCTGACTGCACATCATAGAAAAGAAGCCAAACAGATGTATAAAAATAGCTGTTTAACAGGGGGGAAAAATACTGTAAAATTGTTTATGGCAGGACAGTGGGTTCTTATAGGCAAAGTAAATTACAAATAGATTTCTCAATTACTTTTTAAAGCCTGGTATTTGATTCTTATATAACAGTCAAAAATCAATTTTGCATGGAATTTATGTGAATGCCTCATTATTAATAAAACAGCGGTTGGCGGCGGCTGCTTCCTCCACATAACAGCAGCACGCAGCGGGGAAGCACTCACATGCCAGGCTATACAGCCCCTTATCCTTCCATCCTCCTGTTCAGCATCATAAAAAAGGGAAAGGGAAGGGATGAATTCTGAGCAAACGTTCAGCAGAAACATTTCATTTGGTGGTACCCACAACAAGGGTGCCTGGAGGGGTACCCTGCCAGTGTTTAGATGTGAGTGTCAAAAAAGTCCACTGCCCACTCCCAGCTCTTTTTGAACCCTGAAGGACTTTTCAAAACTGTTTCTAATCAAACAAAGAACTGCAGTGTTTGATAAGCAGTTGAGTTCCATCTCCGGCTCTGTGCCCCTCAAGTTTACTGTCCAGTGTGGTCAGAGAGCCAGTGCATGTCCTGCTAATCACCTGACTGCAAGCCCTTTATTTCCACATCACAGGTTCAGTTCCACCAAATGTCCTCCGACTGTAAAGTCGCGCCACTCACTTCGTGCTGGATTCTTCAAACTCAGAGCGCTCGTCCCTTCCCAACGCAGAGTCCGGTGGTGGTGGTGGTGTGAAGACACCAGATCCGGTTCTCCACCTGGGTGACTTCTGTGATGGCACTCCCTCAGGCCATGTCTGCTCACCGAAAAAGAAGAGGCCAGCAAGGTGGCTTAGCAGGCCCTTTTGCCAAGCCTGATGGCCTGAGTTTCACCCCCAGGACCCACGTGATAGAAGAAGAGAAGTAACTCCCACAAGTTGTCTTATGACCGCCATACCCATGCCATTGCATTAACTAACTAATTTAACATTTTAAAACATTAAAAATAAAACAAGAGGGTTTTCAGAGTTATCTGAGTTCTTGTTTTCTTTTTGGCTAAGACTCGAAACAGAGAAAATAAACGGTTTCATTTGCATTATATAAGAAGAGTAAAAATAAGTAAATAAATACATAAAATTGTATTCTTGGTCACCGACTTATGGGAGGCTCAGCTTTAAAAGTTGAATGCAATGAACAGTAGCTATGTGATGTCCTCCTACAGGCTCCATACCTTTAAAATGTTAGCAAGGCATAGGGCCGGTGCTTGCCGTATGTTTCCGAGAGTGGTCTCCACCTAGGTTGAGCTTGCATCCAACATCAAGTCAAACCCGGCAACTGAAAGCTCACTGTGGACAGTATTCCTTTCTTTGGGCCCTAAACTCCTGCATCAGCAGCTGACTTAGATGTGGTGTTGGCACAGTCACTAAACCAACTCCTGAACATTGTGGGTGGGGGGAGGATCCAGCTTAGAAATTCCATCTCAAGCACACATGACCCCTCACAGGTCCCCTTGAGACTTAGGGGGAGGGGTGTACATCATGGATATGAAGTTCCTATCTAGACATCTGTCTTTAAGGGTTCAGTTTGATAGGCAGCTGAAAAGCAAAGCCCTTCAAATGTTATCAACTTACTATGGGGCTCAAAAAAATGGCTCGCCTTTATTCTGCACTTAATAGCGTGCATGACAGATCAGATGAAACCTGTCCTCATTGACAGCCATACAACATGACTAAAGAGTATTCACTTAGAGGTAAAAATGAACGGCTCCTTTTTTCTCTAAGCTCAAATCCCTTTTGGTGTGAAAATCAGCTCAGTCACTGTTAACAGTATTGATTGTGTAAATGCTCCCAGCCCTCATCCCTTCCTATGATACTCTGTGATGGTCTACTTATACTATCAACTTGGCTGGGTTTTAGAATCATTTAGGGGCCAGGTTTCTGGATGTGTCTGTGAGGGTGTTTCCAGGAAGATTTAACTGGGGAAGAGAAAGGCCCAACCTGAATATAGGCAGCACCACCCAATGGGCTGGTGTCTCAGATCGAATAAAAAGGAAAAGGCAAATTGAGTGCCAGCAGCCAGCTCTTTGTGGAGCCGATGTGGCTGTCTGTCCCACGCTCTGCGTTCTCGCCACCATGCCTTGCCTACCACGATGGAACTTCAAACTGTGAGCCAAAATCAACGCTTTCATCCTTAAGTTGATTTTGTCAAGTATTTTGCCATGGCAACAAGAAAAGTAATTAACACAATCCCCTTTTCCATGGAAAGGTCCAGATCCTATCCTGGGAGGGGCAAATCTATTTGCCATCTGGACATGGACGTGTGACCGGCTGTGGTGAAAGATGAGAGGAAAAACTGACATGCCAGTCAGCTCTGAGCTGAACCCTCCAAAGGAATTCTTGTTTTGGCTTGTGTGGTCTGATATGAACCACTGTCATGACAAGAACCTGGCTGGGTTAGCTGGGGGTCCCAGCACAGGAAAAAGGCACAAACCCAAACAAGACTGAGTGGTAGTCAGATACACAGGTCACCCAGTCAAGCCCCACTGTCCCTGCAGATGGGAAAGATGTCCCCTACCTGTGCTACTGAAGTGTTCTGACTGATCCAAAATGTCCTTGCACAGGCAGCTAACATATCTGATATTACCTGTGGCCACTGCTGGAGCTGGTCCTGCCCATCTGAGCCTCCCACGCCACCTTTTCTCAGCATGAATGATACATTGATTCCGAGTGACCAGAGTTTTGCTATTACTCGTCTCGTTATCTGGAAAACAGTTCTCTCAGCACTTTAAGCAGGGAGCTCTCAAATCTTGCTGTGCCCACAATCTCCCAGAGGACCGCTTCAAACACAGATTGCTGAGGCCCACCTCCTGAGCCTCTGGTTCAACCAGTCTGGGGTCAGGCAGGAGTCCTGGGGAGTGCTGATCTGGCTGGCTCACTTTGGTCTGCTCTGTAAGAACTTAGGCCATCAGGGGTTAAACCTGAGGTTGCTGGTTCCCTGCTTCTGTGATTTAGTCAGGCATGTTTTTCCACCACCTTCAGATGACCAATAAATGAGCGGAGCCAGAGCCAAGACTGCACAGCCTTCCAGATGAGTGCCCTCAGGAAGAGGCGGTCTCGGCAGCAAATGGCAAGCAGAATTGCCAAGCCTCGCAGCAGGGCC
Source organism: Peromyscus aztecus (assembly GCA_902168405.1). Lineage (NCBI taxonomy): Eukaryota > Metazoa > Chordata > Mammalia > Rodentia > Cricetidae > Peromyscus > Peromyscus aztecus. The sequence goes on from CABHPQ010171003.1 coordinate 59,251, forward strand.
TCAGCACCACCTTTGCCCTGAACTTAATGTCATCCTCATGGCCTGGGAAGCTTTCTGGCTTTTACCCAAGATGCACTGGTTTCCCAGGGTGAAAGAGAATCCACAGTTCTCTGTGTCCACCCGTAAGTCCTCATTCTCAAGTCCCATGGGGCAGAATGCAGGGTTTCCACTGTCAGGGGGAGAACCTTAGCCTTGCGTATTTAAATGTTGAGCAGTCAATTTCCCTCTCAAATCCCCATGGCAGGTACTCTCATTTCTTCCCATTGCTGCACATGGACAGATCCCCCACTGGGAAAACAGAGAGCTGTTGCTGGTGGTGCAGCCCCACTCTGCCCAAATCCTTCTTCACAACAGTCTAAGGTGACATTTGAACTTTGAACTCCAACCCTTGCGTGTTTTCCTCAGCTTCAGGAGGAGCTGGCAAGAAGAGTCCTCTGAATCATGCTTATTGCAATGCTCTCTCAGAAAATCATGCCAGATTTAAAACCTGCCCCTGAACCTTCAGTTTTAAAAAGTGTCATAGGGAAACTATTAGCATTTGCAGAGAACTGGCCAGCCTGCTTCACCCAAGTCCTCTTTTTTTTTTTCTGCATGTGTAATATGTATGTTTGTGTAGTACATGGTGGGGAGTGCAAGCATGTGAGAGTACTCGTGTACACATGTGTGTGTGTGTGTATTTGTAGAGCCCTGATTTTGATGTCAGGAGTCTTCCTTGACCACGTTATATATTGAGACAGGATCTCTCCCATGAACTCACAGCTTACAATTTGGCTGGTGTAGGTAGCAGCTTGCTCCAGGGATTCTCTGTTTCATCTCCTAAGCACTGAGATTACATGCTGGGCATTTACATGGGGCCGGCATCCAAACTCCAGGCCTCACACTAGTGTGGCAAGTGCTTGGCCAACTGAGCTAGGGCTTGGCGTCTTTGTTTGATTTTGTTTCGATGTTTAGTAAAGTGTGGTTTCCATCTGCTAAACTGACACGCTATTCGAAGTCAGTGGTAGTGCTTTGAGGAAGGCGAAAGCTGCCCTAGAGGTGTGAAAACACTTGTTCAGGTGTCTTGGAGGGGTGCACATCTGGGACTTTACTGGAGTTGTGGAAATATCTTCAGTCTATTTTATAGAAGTAGTCTGACTGTATTCTGAAAAGTGTTTAGTGTTCAGTGATCCTTTCGTAACGGACCTCAATGCTCATCCATTCACAGTCAGTACTATGGGTTTTTTTGTTGTTTTTTGTTTGCTTTGTTTTGTGTTGGGTTTTTTTTTGTTTTGTTTTGTTTTGTTTTGTTTTGGTTTGGTTTGTTTTGGTTTGGTTTGTTTTGGTTTGGTTTGGTTTGTTTTGGTTGGGTTGGGTTGGGTTGGGTTGGGTTGGGTTGGGTTGGGTTTGGTTTGGTTTTTCAAGACGGGGTTTCTCTGTGTAACTTTGGAGCCTGTCCTGGCACTCACTCTGTAGCCCAGGCTAGCCTCGAACTCACAGAGATCCACCTGCTTCTGCCTCCCGAGTGCTGGGATTAAAAGTGTGCACCACCACCGACCAGCCAGTACTATGTTTTTATAAGTAAATCTGTACATTATTTGACACATGAAAACTGAAAGGCTGTTCTCACTCAACAAATATGTGTCTGGTGCACACTGTGTTGACTTTCTCTCTGGCAATTGAGATACAGAGACAAAAACAGCATCTTTGTTTTCAAAGTGGTTGTTTTGATCTGATAAACCCCAAAGTGAATGCTGCTTCTGCTCTTCATCTACCAAGTGTGCATTGAGTACCTATCGTGTCTAAGCAGGTGCTTGCCGTGTAGTGGGACACACAATGATACAAATGTAGCCTGGTCCCTGTTCATGTTTAATCTAGAGAGGCAGTCCGGTAGTTTTTAAAGTATAGTAATGTTGTAGCTTGAGGCAACCATGTGACAAGAATATGAGGTGGGAGATATGATCTAGGAAGTCGGAGACAACTTTTAGAAGTGGCAAGTTGTGTTGTAGACTATTGTTTTAAGATGTGTTACATTTGTTTATGCTGTGGAACATTTGTTTAATGATGCAAAGATGTGTTGCATTCTTTTATGTTGCATTTGTTTAACTCTGTGAAGCTGTGTTACTGTGCCTGTGTAAAACACCTATGGTCTAATAAAGAACTAGATGGCCAATAGCAAGGCAGGAGAAAGGATAGACGGGGCTGGCAAGCAGAGAGAATAAATAGAAGGAGAAAGCTAGGGAAAGGAGAAGAAGGAGCAAGAAAAAAAGGGGCCCCCCCCCCCCCCAGCCACACAGCCAGCCAGGAGTAAGAGTGAAAGTAAGATTACAAGAGTAATAAAAGGGAAATGCCCAGAGGCAAAAGGTAGATGGGATAATTTAAGTTAAGGAAAGCTGGCTAGAAACAAACCAAGCTAAGGCCGGGCATTTATAAGTAATAATAAGTCTCTGTGTGTATTTATTTGGAAGGTTGGTGGTGGGCTCCCCACCAGAAGAGCCAAAAGAGTAAGGGTAAAAACCCCCAACAACATTAAAAGTTGAGATCTTAAAATGGCAAAGAAGCTAAGGGAAAGGAGAGTAGGAGAGGGGAAAAAATCAGCAATGCCAAAGGTTGGGGAAATTGATACTGAACTGAATCAAAAATCAAAACACTTTAGAATGATGAGCAAGCATGAGGAAGAGATGATCAGAGATGACTCGGGGGAGCAAGAGCCAACTATGGCTTAGAGTCCGGTAGTATGGAGTCACATTACCCTAACCAATTAAAGGGGTTTCTCAGATATTCCATTGAGAGATGACCTTCACTTGACTGATGTCTCGGCAGTAGAGACAGTGAGGTGGTCAGACACAGTAGAAATTGATAGGATGATGTTGTTGGTCGAATGGAAGAGGGAATAAAGAGAGTTTTTAGTTAGGGGCAATTTGTGGACGGTAACAACACTGTGAGAAATAGAAATGAATGCCAGATTGGAATTCAGTTTGTGATGCATTGAATTTCTTATAAGAAAAACATCAAAGTAGAAATGTCTAGTTGGTGGTGGGGTATGCATGTCTAAAGCTCAAGTGGGAATCTAGAGGGACACAGATTCGAAAGATGAGAAATGGGGCCTAAGTGATGGGAGGAAATCTAGGAAAGGTGATTGTGTCACAGGAGAGTGGAAGTCAACCATCTCTGACGCATGCAGCCCAGGAAACAGTCTTTGAATGTAATAACATGGAGGACGTTGACAACCTCCGTCCCTCACGTCTTGATAGAGTGTTAAGAACTGAAATCAGAAGGTGGGTTCACTGACCAGTCTTCAAAGTTAATACCAGCCAGGCATCATGGAAACTCACCCAGAAGCACTAAATGTTTTAGTGAGAAAATTAGCCTCATAGTAGTCAATAAGACTTCAAAGAAGGAATAAATAGATTTCCACTAAGGAAACAATGGAGATTGGAAAGCAACAGACAGGGTGGAGATAACGATGGGAACTTAGGGGTGGGGGTGGAGGCATTCTGACAGTGAAAACAAATAATGGGAGTTGTGAAAATGAAGAGATGGTATGGGAACTAAAGAAAGAGTCTGTCAGAGCTGAGGAAGAGGAAACAGATCATCTGGATCCAGCTCCTAGTTCTACGAATGAGAAGACACATGTAAGGATGCGTGGAAACTACTGGCCAAACAAGATGTCCATTCATATAGATCGTGTTTGAAGTACTCTGTTGGGAGACAGTTTAAGTAATATATACATATATATACATATATATATATATATACACACACTCACACACACACTCACACACACACACGCATTTATATATATGCATAAACATATATTTAAATGCAAAATCAAAAGCACTGGGAATGAATGGGGGTACATTTCCGGGTGGGGGAGCACTCACTGTGCACAAGGCCTCGAATCCCCGGGACTACTGAAAACACTGTGATGAGGCAGTGCTGAGAGAACACAAGTACAAGTCTGAGGTGAGTGTTTGCAGGAAGGGAAGAAGGAGAGCAGGAGAGGAGGGAGGGAAGGGAGGAGAACACAAAAGGAGGGTCAGTGGGGCCCCCGCCACAGCTGTGGGACCTCCCTTATCTCTGCTTGAGAGGGTTTGGCTACCTCAGCACCAGTCCAGCCACGTGATCACGTCTCAGCCACTGGGGCTACCATGTGCAGACGAGTAGGTGGAGACAGAGTCTATGCAGATTCGAGGCCAGCTGTGACATCCCCATGCACACTAACAAGCCAGCCTTCTTGGTCTTGAATGGGTTTTCTCTTAGGCTCGGTGGTAAGTCTCCTAGCTGCAGGTGGCATCTTCTTTCTGGTAAATCAGAACACTGCCCTAATAGTAAAGTAGTAAGTTGTTTCCATCTTTAAGAGGTTTGCTGTTACTTTTCAAATGTAAAGATGTTTGTTTGTTTGTTTGTTTGTTTGTTTACGACTAATTCCCATAAGACTCCTGGCTTCCTGCCAGAGATAATTCTGTGATTTCAGGTGACTGCCACCGAGTAGACAAAGGTTTCAGGACTGAGAGTTAAACAAGAAATGAAACAAGAGGCTGGATGGCGGAACACCCTAACTGTCGTGATAGAACCCTCATCCAGTGACTGATGGAAGCAGATGCAGAGATCCACGGCCAGGCCCCAGGCGGAGCTCCAGGAGTCCAATCAGCGAGAGAGAGGGAGGGGGGATTCTATGAGCAAGAGATATTGAGACCATGATTGGAGAAAGCACAGGGACAAATAGCCAAACTCGTGGAAACACATGAACTGTGAACCAATAGCTGAGGAGCCCCCATGGAACTGGATCAGGCCCTCTGGATAAGTGAGACAGTCAATTAGCTTGAACTGTTTAGGAGGCCCCCAGGCAGTGGAGCCAGGACCTGTCCTTAGTGCATGAGCTGGCTTTTTGGAACCTAGGGCCTATGCTGAGACACTTTGCTCAGCCTTGGTGTAGGGAGGAAGGGAATGGACCTGCCTCAACTGAATCTACCAGGCTGAGCTGACTCCCCAGGGGAGACCTTGCCTTGGAGGAGG
>CABHPQ010171004.1:0-17375 GCA_902168405.1 Peromyscus aztecus
CTTTTATACTCTATAATTGCACAATAGTTTAACCATAAGCAAGATTGAGAGCAGACTAAACATTCTTAATATTCAGGATATAGCTTGAAATCATACTTTATTTTCTTTCTTCTTAGCTGTCTCTTAATTTTGAAGCCTTGTTTCTTCTCAGTTAATGTCCTTATCATTAATGAGTCATCCTATCTCCCAACTCTCTTCTCTCTGCAACAATGACTTGATTCTCATCATCAAGTATTCTAAAAGATTCAGTAGCTCTCTGTCCATCCTGAAAGATTCACTCTACTTTACCCTTGCCATGTCCAAAATGTGCAAACTTTTACATATGGGTACACAAAAGCTATAAGTGTGATGATTTTTTTCTATAAATAAACTTAAATTAGTTTAAGCCTACCTTTAGACTACTAGCAAAATACTAAATTAAGTTATATCTAGGTAAATCCTGGCACTTGAGTAATGTCTCAGCCTTTTCTGGTGTGAAGTCAGCCTCTTTAAGGTGGCTTCTTATCATGTGTCCTCCTGGCTTGGAGACACTTCTTGGTAGTTAGGTATACACATGAGGATGGGACTGCACGTGGCCAGAGACCATCTCTACTGCTCTGTGGGTCTGGATAAGGCACGTTTCATCAGTCTCAACTCTCACACTCTCCTCTTCTTTCCTCTCGTGCTGTCAGTTCAAGCACTGTCAGTTCCCCCCGTGTCCACAGGAGTGGTCTCAAAGGGCATAGAAAACTGCAAGATGCCAGCATTCTTTCAGCACCTAGGCACTGAATTTGGATTCCCTTTGACTTTAGCCCACTTCTACCCTAGTGTAGTAGACAAAGAACTGTGGTTGATATGTTGTGCACCCCAATAAACTTATCTGGGGGTCAGAGAACAGAACAGCCACTATATTAAACATAAGTTGAGGCAGTGGTAGCACACCCCTTTAATCTTAGCATTCAGGAGGCAGAGATCTGTCTGGATCTTGTGAGTTCAAAGCCACACTGGAAACAGCCAGGCATGGTGACACACACCTTTAATCCCAGGAAGTGGTGGCAGGAAGCAGAAAGGTATATAAGGTGTGAGGAACAGGAACTAGAACTTTTTTTAAGCTTTTAGCTTTTAGCAGCAGTTCAGCTGAGATCCATTCGGATGAGGACTCAGAGGCTTCCAGTCTGAAGAAACAAGATCAGCTGAGGAATTGGCAAGGTGAGGTTGGATGTGACTTGTTCTGTCTCTGATCTTTCAGCAGTCACCCCAATATCTGGCTCCAGTGTTTTTTATTAATAAGATTCTTTAAGACTTGTGTTACAAGGAACTGCATCCCTTCTCAGGGAAAAGACCACATGTAAGATTCTCCTTCCATAGCTCCCTTTCCACCACTTCTGAGGATCTTTGAGTGATCTATGCAGACAAGCTAAAGTGTGTGTATTGGGGCGGGGGGCGGGGCATGTAGGTGGGACTGTGTGTACATGTACTGGTGGAAGCCAGAGGCTGACAATGGGAATGTCTCTCAATTTCCTTCCACCTTGTTTTTGAGATAGGCTCTGTCATTGACCCTGAAGCTCACCAATTTGACAATGTTAGATGGCCACCAAGCTCCAAAGATCCTCCTGCCTCTGTTTCTCTGTGCTCAGATCAGAGGTGCACACCACCTCGCCTGCCTTCTCACATGGATGCTGGGCATCTGACTTAACATCCTTAGGCTCGATGATTGAGCAATTCCCCTAGGTCCACAAGTTGGATTGTTGTTATTGTGTTGTGTTACCAACTTTCCCTCCAATATTTGGATATGGCGGGTTAAATTTTTAAGCTTTGCTTTGCAAACGTTCACCTGTTTTCAGAGGCAGAGCAGTGCAATGGAGTCATTCACTCACAACCCCACTTTAGCTGCCACCATTCTACCAAGGCTATCTCATCTACCACCTGCAGCCTCCACTTGACACCAACCCCTCCCTCAAACCCTGATCTCCTCCTTTTTGAAAAATTTTAAAGAAAACTTAGGCATTGAAGACTTTTCCCAACAAATACTTCAGCATATATCATCTAATAAAAACTTTCAAATAACCACGGTAGTTAATTATTAGAGTTAACAAGATTAATCACCATTCTATATACTACCTATCAATCTGTATCAATATGCTTTTATATCATAAATGGGAGGCTTATACACCTTTGGGTACTTTGCTTTTCCAAAGAACCCAGTTCTTAGATACCAGAAGCCTTTACTCTATGTCAGGGGTTCTCAACCTTCCTAATGCTCTGACCCCTTAGTATACTCCCTTGTGTGATGGTGACCCCCAAACATAAAATTATTCTTGTAACTACTTTATAACTGTAATTTCGCTACTGTTATGAATCGAAATGTGAATGTTTTCGGAGAGAGAGGGTTGGCAAAGGGGTCATGACCCACAAGTTGAGAACCACTGCTCCTTAAGGCTACTGCCTCTTCTGAGTCTCAGGAATATTTTTGGAATGACTCACTCTGAGTCCTGCTTGATTCCAACAGCCTGTGTAGCCAAGCACTGTAATAAGTACCTCCTAAGTTCTAAAGGGCACAGACAGTGGGGATTCCATACATTAGGCTCCAGAGCCTGGGGGGTGGGGGAGGAGCAGCTAAGACCTGGCCACCGCAGCTTCTCCAGCTATTTTCCTTTATGGGTCAAGGATACCTGTTGTCTAGCTCAGGCCTGCCTGGCCAGTGGCTCGGATTTAAACAGCATCTAGTTCTCTCTGACTTGTCCTTGATACGGTGAGTGAGGGCTCCAAAGTGGACTGTGGTGTCTTAGAAAGACTTAGCTGTATGTCTGTCTCTGTTGGTACCTCTAGGGGCTGAGAAAGGGCCTTGGGCACCACAGATACAACCATTAATCTGAAGGGTACCACAAATATGTATAGCAAAAATGGACATAAATATTACTAAAGTTTAATAAAGTAATAATAATAATAATAATGAAAACTGACACCCCAGTTTTTTCACTGAGCCATAAGTAGATCAAATTAGAATCAGTTAATTGTCCTCTGAAGAAAGAACCAAAAATGAGTACAAAGTCAAAGATAATTAATTCTATAAAGAGGAAATAATTTCTTAAAATAGAAATCAGCCATTCCACGCTCTCCATGTGGAAAGATGGATGCCGGCATGGCCTGTGAACTCAGGACAGACCCACTTGAGGAAGCAGAGTTTCCAGTTTCCTCCCATTTTCCTTTTATCTTGAACTGGGAAGGATCTGACTGGAGCAAGTAGGGAAAGTATTTGAAGTCATTTATTCTTACCTCCGTGTGTCTTCCCAAAACTTCTAAGATAATTGAAAGAGTCAGTTCATTTGGCAAGAAATGTTTGCTTAAATTCAGATTTGGTTCTCTCAGAGGGAGAAAGAAATTTTTTTTCCTGAATTAGAAAAGAAGAAGACATAAAGATGATGTCTTTTGCATATTTACTTATAAAAGATTCCCTGTCCTTATGTGCCTGCATGTATGGAATCTAGGTGATGGGCTGTCTATGCGCTGTTTTTCCATTTTTCTGTTTCAATGTGAGAGGCGTCTTGCAGGGTGCTTCATCTACATCCCTTTAAAGAATTAGGAGCAACTCTTCATCCACATTATCTCGTGATAAATCCCCTGAGATGCCGTGCTAAAACAGGTTCTGTGAAGGGCAGATCAACAGGCTCAGCCTTCTTAGATTTTAGGATGATTAATCTCCAATCCGTACTAACAATCTTTCAACTATTTCCTTATCATTAAGATGATAAGGATTTATCATCTTAATGTACTTAGTTCCTCTCTAATCTGCCCATTTCTATCATCGATGGCTCTCTATATCGATTTGGAATATTCCTACCCTTTCTGCTTCCTTGCTTGCTTACTGTCGTCTCAATATGCCCATGAGAAAATTGCTTGGTGAACAAAAGTTCCCAGAAATTTAATTTAAAAACAAAACAAAACAATAACAACAACAAACTGCTCTTTACATGGAATCTTCTTCAAGGCTGAGTAAATGCTTAACACTTCAGTGGTTTTGGAGAGATTGTGAATGTTACAGGTCCAAAGTCTAATTACAGTTGACCTTGGGTTATCTTGAATGCACTGAACAGTCATTCCTTGACCACCTCTATGTCTGATCTAACATCCTTGTAGCTATTAGGTAAGCCCTTTGGAATATATGAATAGACCTCTAGCATCCAGCAATCAAAAGGCTAAGAGTGTGGTCATGTATCGTCTGACACCCAGAGCAGAGAGTTCTCTGCTCTTCTGTCCTGTTTTCCTCCCCACTGTTTCCACCAGTCTAGTTGAACAGTGTCTGAATCTATAATTTTATGACTTCTATTCCTATAATAACTTCCTGAAACTGTTACCAGGTTGAGATGTGGAATTTGGGACATCCCAATGCTATGTCACCAGGCCACGGTCACTCACATTTGACTCTGGAATAAATTATGTGTTACCTACTTTGAGGTGAGAGTTCTGTTGTTCTGCTGACAATTTGGGCCCAACATTTTAAAGCTTAGCTTCAGGCTTCCTTATTGGCTAGTGGGTTTGGGATATGGGAGTGTTTCAAGCTTCCTTATTGGCTAATGGGTTCTGAGTGTGGGGGTGTTTCAAGCTTCCTTATTGGCTAATGGGTTTTTTGGTTGTAGGGGTGTATTTTATTTTAATGTCTAATGTGCTCCTACTTGCATTTGTATTTAATTCTGTTTTCTTCAGGGATCACATTTCTCCCTAGTTAATTTCTAATGACCAATTTTTGAGGGCATCTGCACCACAGAGGCAGCAGCTGATTTCCATTAGGCCTGAGTTTTCTCAGCAGGAACCTCCACTGACCTAAGCATCCCTTTCACAACACTGGCCCAGGCACAGCAACAAGCCCATGGCCTTCCAGGCCTTCAGCATCCTTGGCTTAATGAGCTGCTACTTCTAATTACTTTTAAATTATTTTAATTGCTTAAAGCCATTAAAAACACACACACACACACAACATTTGTGTGTTTTCAAAGAAATGCCAGTGTCTACTCAGCCCAACATTTCCACTGACACAATATGATTTAGAAGGAACATCAAAGACTTGCAAACGAGACCACTGAAAGCATTCTTACTTCTCCACCCATCAGGACTCAACATTGTCTAAAAACAATGTGATTTCCAGAAGGACTGGCTAAGCGGAGTAGAAGACGCCTAGCATAGAATCAAAAGAATTGCGCATTTGCCTCTTTCTTTCAGGAGAAAAGAAAAAAAATCAGAAGCCACTTTGCTAAAATTCTGGTCTCATTTTATTTTGTGTTAGAAAAAGAAAGCAAACAGTCATGCTCCAAAATCTATACTTAAAGCATTGGTTTCACAGTGTCTCCAAGGCTCTGAAGGAATTTAAATGTGTCTGTGCTGGAAGTGTTTGAAATGTTAGTGTAGTTACTTTAGGGCTGATGTCAATTTGGGGTAATGTTCAAGTATACATTCTGGCAGGTTCCAAAGCTCTGTGGCAATCCCAGCGTGGTTGACGTAACTGTGGGAGATTTACAAAGGAGCCATGGTGAATCCCAGGTGCACATGACAAAATGTAGTGACGGTGCTAACGATGAGTTAAGAGCCTTGAGCCTTGTGATTGACCTGCCATCACTTTATCTAGAAGCCAGTTTTTGAGTCCTTTCCTGCCTTATTTGGAGGAAAGGCATACCTCTCCCAAGTGAGACTCAGTCTTCCCTCAGGCCCTAGTCATTTCTACCCTGCCACTTCTTCTCCTAAGATCCAGTCTCTCCACCCTGTCCTGATGACTGTGCCTTCTTGGCATTCCCAATGCAGGTATCATTTCCACCTCTCTGGTGCTGCTTGGCTTGGAGCATCCTCTGATATCAGTACTTCAATTCTCCCCTAACCAAACCATAGCTCTTAGGATGGAACATGGATCTGCTTTTTCTGTCCCTCTCAGTCCTGCTTTTTCAGGGTTGGATTCACTTTGGACAAGATTTCCCTTATAGTAGCAAGATGGCTGCCAGCACATTTCCATAGTGCTTCCTTCCTTGTCACATGCAGACACACTCTCCTTCTGCCAAACACTTCCCCTCGTCTGTACCTCTGTTCTTCTGGTCATGGAACTAAACACTGTGGTCAAGGATGGACCCAACAGGTTTATTGGTTTGAGCCAATCTGGAACCACTTCTAGAAGTGAAGATTGGGAAACCGGAGCTCAACCTCAAAGGCAGAGAGGAAGGGATGGGTGATTTCCACCAGCAGAAATGGGAGTGGATGGGTACACTGGGGAAAGAACACGGAGGGCTTGCTGAGATAGACTCAAAATTATCCAGTGCAGAGGACAACAGAAGGTATTAATAAGGGTCTGAGAACTGCAATTTGTTCACATAGAAAGAGAAAGCAGACGTCATAACCCCGAGAAGATAGCAGAGTCAGGAAAAAGCAGTTGGAATCAATTCACTAGACCAGGGAACAAATTCATAAAGGTCAAATGAGGCAATAATTACCGAAGGTGGCTAAGCATTAGAATCATATGGAGGTCATTTTTAGTTTGGTCCTGTCCTCAAAGATACCACCTCAGTCACCCTGGAACTCTTCAAATGCAGAGCTGATATGTGGAAGATGGGGTATCCAGAAACATAAGGAAGGGATCCTTTGGCTGATGGTCAGCCAAAGAAGGAAAACACCAACCCAGCCTGCATCTCTGCTGCATGCTAAGAGGCATGCAAGAGGCAAAGCAGGTCTATCATTTCTCTCCAATGGATAAACCCAAAGACCAAGTCATCGAGCAGCTGGACACACAGACTGAGCTGGCACTTAGGGCATGTCCAGATTGATTATGCCTTATTCCCAAGTACATGGACTTTGAGTTCAGTCTCTGAATGAGTGAGTTCAGTGCTCTTTAAAAGTATACAATATAAAGGCTGTCAAGGTGGTTCAGCTGTTAAGAGCACAGTAACTTCTCTTGAGGACATGGGTTCAATTCCCAACATTCACATTGTGGCCCACAATCCTCTGTAACTCTAGTGCTAGGTTATCCAAGGTTTTCTTCTGGCCTCCATGGGCACTGTTGCAGTCATGTTATGCAGCCATACATGCAGGTAAAAACACCTATACACATAAAATAAAATATATTGAAAATATGCAATATAAAATGAGCTAATTGTGAGCAAGTATTTAATATTTGGTATATACATAACCTTAATTCTGTTTTTTTAAGACATGATCTTGCTGTATAGCCCTGGATATCTTGATATTCTCTGTGTAGTTCAGGAATACTTGGAAGCCATGGCTGTCCTCCTACCTCAACTCCCTATTTACTCGGACCTCAAATATGCACCACACTGAGATGAAATTGAAACATTTAATACAACAATTTGGTGCTGATTCTTCTTTTATTGGGCCCTTAGTTATATTGAAGATAAAAAGACTAGAGACACTCAGATCTGGAGTGGTAATCACTCATCAGCCACAGCCACTGAAATCAGTTCAATATGTATTTACTTCCTACCAATTTTAATGACCTTTCTTGGCCCTGCAGTAGGAAAAGAAAAGATTGAGACAACTGAGTGTTTGGAGGGCTGGGGACAACATTTCAGATGCATAGCATAAGAAATGAAAATTCTACAGGAATGACTAGGACTCTCTGATCCTCCCCTACTGTCCAACTGCCAGCATTAGTCTGGGTGGGGTAACATAGGATCTAACTACATAACACAGACCCTCTTTTTCCCTTTAGAATCCAGCATGTGCTTCTAGCCCCAAATCCTCCAAATGGACTCTGATTCCATGCTGATGGATGAAAGATGAGAAACACAGTAGCTTTCTGGTGGATTTCCTTAGGCGTCTGTTCTCAAGCCAATTGTTTGAAGATTTTTTTTTCCTTTTAAGGCCCAGTACATCTCCTTTGGGCTTCTCCATTTCCATGGGGAGGAATCCACCAGAGACAGTCCACCAGAGGCAAGGCACTAACTTTTCATCCTACTGAGTCCTTTGTTTCATTTTGGTCAAAGATCAGCGTTGATCTAGGTGGTTGCCAGCTGCACAACAGCTGTGCAATTCAAGAAAACCACACTGGGCTTAGGAGGCTGAAAGGCTCTATTAAATTGGAGAGGCACAGGGAAACAGGTTGGGTTATCTTCCTCTCAGACTTCCCCCTAGTGAGTCTCTCCAATGCTGAGAATATGATGTAAGGGGAAACTCAGATGTCACACCTCCAGGATGTAATTGTTGAGGGTCATTCATATTTAGAGAAAGAAGCGGTGGAGAAAGATACTTACTCTGTTTTTGAGGCTGGTGCGGATTAGACAAGCAGTCCTTGTTTGTTCTAGCATGTCAGCAAACTTGCCAAAGTCACAGACTAGATGGGATATTTCAAAGAAATGAAGTATGGAGTTACAGCAGACTATTGCAAATTGTCAGGACTTTATAGTACACATGCTACAAACTACCTTTACATGATAATAAAATGTACCTTCTAGGGTCCAAAACACAAGAAAAAGATTAAAAACAAACAGATAAACAAACCCACTAACACTGATAACAGCAACAAACTTTTGGAGCCCCTTGGCCATCAAGTCTAATCCAGGATATTGCTGTGCTCTGGCTCAGTGAGAGACCCTTCACTGCCCCAAGAAATAAGGTAAAGACAGTTGAGGCTGTAACTGAGTAGTATGTTCAACTCATACATGTGACCCTAGGTTCAATCCCAGAAAATGAAGATGAAGAGTGACTGAGAAGACCTCTGGCCACACACACACACACACACACACACACACACTCACACTCACATTCACACATACATATAATGTATATGGTTGATGTGTCCAGTACATCTGGGATGAATTTGTTTTATTTTTACAATCTGTTATCTAGAAACCTAAAAAAGGAATCATATTTCTTTTTTTAAAGGAATCATATTTCTGACTTGCAAATCCATGAGAAATGCAGTCATTCCTCAAAAGATAGATTTGCAACTGAATATTTTGGCTTTGATTGTGCTGGAATGGTCATAGCCAGTGTAGTAAATAAGATTTTTCACACTCTGACTCCACCTGGGGTGCAAGCGCAAAGCACACAAGTTCACAGCCTTTGAGTTACATTGCTGTCATCTCCCAGATCTTGACACAGCACTGGCACAAGAAAACCATTTCCTGCCTGGCAACGTCAAACATGAACACTTGAAAAATCACATAAAATACATGATGCGATATTTTCTTGGCAAACTCTCCTAATAAACTTTTGAATGAGATCCCCGGAAGCTTACAAGCAAGCAAATCTCCTGGTTATCTTCTGGGCTATGAAAATGCCTTCTTCACTGTGTGAAGCTAATACTGTGAGTGGAACACACACTCTATGGAGCATTTAGTTAGAATGCTCCAACCTGAGAAAGCTGAAATCGGGGCTATGTGCTTTTCAAAACAGCTGGAGTCAGGAGGTGGTGTGTGGTTATGGAAGAAGGGGTTAGTGACTGGCACTAGGCAGAAATTAGTTTGTCACTTGGAATTAGAACTAGTTGATAATCACCCTAGACATCTTCGTGAACCTCCATCTCACTTTGATGCCCTTGACTGTTTTGTGGGAGGCAAGCACATGCTGACTCATCGAACCCAGCTCATTTTACATTCAGTAAAATGATAAAGTCATGTCCAGATTTTGTCCTGACAAGTGGCATTTCCGGTGAACAGAGAAAAGCAGTGCTGAACATTTTGAATCTAACACACAGGCTGGAGGCAGTTTCAAACTTACTCTAATGTACGTCTCTCTCTCTCTCTCTCTCTCTCTCTCTCTCTCTCTCTTTCTCTCTCAGAGTCTTCCTTACAAAGGAGGATACTTAAGCAAATCTTAAGATTAAAAAGCTTCCTTTAAGCCTCCCAGTCAGCACTTCCCTTTTTATTGGATGTTACTTTGTTTTTGTTTCTGTTTTTTTTTTTAATGTCTAACTTAATAAAACGATACCCAGTTTGCAAAGACTAAATTCAGTTGTGTGTTGGTCATTCCTCTTCCATTAAATATCATCACAAACTCTTTCCCAGGACTCTAGCAGGGACTACTGCCTGGTCTTTCAAGCAGTCTGTGGAGTAGGCGATGAACATTCATGTTGGCCTGAGCATCCAGAGGGATGCTGCTTCCGAACTCCACCCTTATCTCTACATTTCGAACATCTTTTGCCCATGTTGCCACTTGACAGCTGTGTTTCTTCAAACCTACAGATGTTCAGCTGTCTTGATTCATTCATTCAAGCAAAATAACAGGAGTTGGAGATCTCAACTCATGCACTTGACCTTGCTCTTTGTTTCTAGCAGCAAGTGCATCACATTTGCACCTGGTGAAGATACTCCCATATCTCTTGTGAGGAGACTGAGAACCAGACTCCATGGCTTGTCAACCTAAAGGAAAGTGATCAATGGTCTTCTGAGCAAGGCTAAAAGAATAAGACCACAGTCAATGATTTACCATTAGGGCTTTTCAAAAAAAAAAATGTGATGGTCCTGCTTTGTGGGACCCTGGGGTTTGATTACGTCTGCTTGAGCTAACTTGATGCCTATGTAAATGATCAAAGCTGATAACAAAAACAGACATGGCCGTAACTAGATAACTGCACAGGTGTGGCACTCAGAAGCAGAGAAGACATAAGCAGGGTACCCATTATCTCTTGCTTAGACAAGAGGTAAGGAACCACTTGTAATGTCTTCTAGCATTGGGTTTTGCTGGCTCAGGCTCTGTGTGACCCTAGAACCTTCTAAGGTAATAAATACAAGTAGATAGTCCCAGCATCCATGTGACAATAAAGCATGCCACCAGCGTACCTATAGTTAGTAGCCTCTGTGATGGTGCTGGAGTTCTATTTCACAGCAAGGGCTCTTGACAAGCAGGCTACTGTGAAGCCAGTTGTGTTTCTTAGAGCCATATGAAGAGATGCAAGTGTAAGATGCAGATAGGAAGTGTCCTGGGCTTCCTGGGGTAGGACAAGCTTGTAAACTCTTGCAGAAAGTTCATCCTTTTCAAAAGATGAGCAGTAGCTTGCAGCCCAGCCAATTAAATGGTTTGGTAACTCCTCTGGATATCACCTGAGTGTGTCTTTCTTACCAGAGTATGAGCAAGATTTAGGAACAAGAAGACGGTATTACCTTTTCTTCTCTGAGCCTCTGGAGCTCCCTGTGGCCTTACTAGCTGGGGGGGGGGCATTGTCATAACATGCTCAACAACAGTAACAGCTCTTATCTTCCTCATTAACCCAGTTTCTACTCTCCCAGGTCACTTCTCAAAAGAGCTTGGTAGAAGAAACCCAAAGGCAAAGGTTGCAGCAAGTCCTCCTTTGGCTCTGCAGCAGGCATGAGGAAGGTCTGTCTCCTCACCCTGTGAAGTACCGGGAAAGACATTAGACATTTCAGGGTTATCCATTCCCTGTGGGACAAAGAGAAGACAACAGGAAACAGAGGTGACGGAAAGGAAAGGAAACGGTGGCACCTGATTTTCTTAGTCCTTTATTCTTCTACTTAGCCATCTTTGTGGAAGCCACGAGGTGACCAACTAGTGGACCAGATGTGGAGATCAGTCTGTCTCCTCACTGTTAGGGGCCCTAAGAACCTGGTTGGCCACAGTTATTCTCCCTGGGCTGAAGCTGCCTTTCCACAGATAACTGTGCCTTTCTACCAGCTACGAACATTCTCAGGAGCTATCTTCCTGAATTGTATAGGAGTGAACTTTCCTCCAAAGTCATTTTGTTTTGGAGAGGTCGACTTTCAAATTAATTAGTTACATAATAAAACCACATATTGACTATATAAGAAACATGCCCCTTAAACATGAGAACAAAATGGGACTACTAGGGAAGGAGGGGGACAAGAATACAAGTCTGGTGTGTTTGACAGGAATAAAGCATGCATGAAAGTGCTAAAAATAAACCCATTGCTCTGCATACAAGCTTACAAGCGAAGAGAATTAACAGCAAAACTATCATTTTCAAAACTAGGGGAGGGGGCCACACTAGCAACCAGGTTCCTAAGGGAGTCATGGCAGTTTTATTGGCAACAAATCACTCACTAATAGCAAATGATCAAAAGCAGAAGGCTTCGGCAAAAGGAAAGCCCATCTACCACCAGTCCAAGAACCCTTAGGACGGCTTGTTCCAAACTAATTATAAAAGTGACAGGGTGATTTATTTACAGGTTCCATTTGCTCTGAATTGTTCAAGCACATGTTTCAGTATGTTATCACCCCACTCTCCTGAGTCATTAAAAAACACCCAAGGAATGTGAAAGTGTTGATTTCCAAGCTGCATCTTCTAGGCTGTTTCTCATTTGGTGAAGGAACACATAAAGTTCTCAGTTCTGGCTTCGAAATATCCTCTTCAGTGGTTAAACCATTTGAAGTTTCCCTAAAATGTAACTTAGTGACGGTCACATATAACAGGAGGAGGCCTGGCTTGGGTGCTGAGTTGTGCTGTTCAAGATGGCAGCCACTAGCCACAGGTGTCCATGGGCATGATTGGATTTCAAAGACAGCACCAAATATGGAATGTGGCTCATCTTTAATAGTCATAATGAATTATGATGAATGATGACTATTAGTCATTCATAAACCATAATGCTCTAGACACATAACTTTATGTTTTAACACTGTAGCTAATTAAACATTTCACAATTAGGGATGGGAGAGATGGCTCAGTGGTTAAGAGGGCTTGCTGGTCTTTCAGAAAATTTGATTGGTCAGCAGTACTTACTTATGGAGGTTCACTGCTGCCTATAAATCCAGGTCCTGGGGATCTGATGTCCTCCTCTAGCCTCTGTAGACACCCTCATCCATGTCTGCAACAATTGCACACACACACACACACACACACACATACACACACACACTTGTTTGTTTGTTTGTTTGTTTAATTCACAACTATGTGGTAACCAATATATTTGTACTAGATAGTACTGTGCAGGAAACTGTACATTCAACTTGGTATCAAATACATCAAGTTTGCAATTTTGCCAGCATGTTGGGAGGGTTTTTCACTTAGCGAAGCCACACTTTCCCTATGAAATGACTTCTGTAGTTGGGACACCACTCTGGCTCAGGGAGAACTCCCTATCTATCATCCTGCTGTGTACAGTGTTGGCATACTGCAAATGAACACTTGTGACGACCTGGGAAAGCAGTCTCTCTTCCTAACACTCTTGAAAACACACATTTTTTTTTTAGAAAGTTATGTCTCTAGCTTCTTTACCCATCTATCCCCTAAAGAATTTAGACCATAAAATCTCAAGATCCTTAACCCTTCCCCTACCCATATTCTATAAACCCAAACCCTCCCTGTTCATACAACTCAGAGACATGTCAGGGATATTACCCAATTTAATTGCTGACCAAAGAAGACACTTCACAATGGGTTTGGGGAGAGACACCATTATCCCACTTCAGAATGTTAAAGATAAAGGAATTGGCTTGAACTATCAGCTAAAGCATCCCTCATGGCTCTGTTTAAGAGACGTGCTACATCTGGGATTTGCTAACTTGAGTCAGAGGAGACTTTCTATTTCCTCCCAATGACTTCCTGAAGTCATTTTTCACAAGGTTCCAACTTTCTAAGATGTTCTGCCATAAATGCCTTTGCTGTCAGCGGCCAGGAAGCCTGCCAAAGTTGGCCTTCCTGAGACATTCCACTGGTTCTCCCCTGCTCCCGGAGAGCCGAGGATGATGGACATTACCATCCCTTGGGGAGATACAAGCCCACTTTGATCAGGTACATAGTGTGATCAGTCTCAGCGTCCTTGAGGAACACGCAGTTAGACACACTATTCACATATCGTTACTGAGAATGGAAACACAGGAAGTGAAGTCTGGTGACGAATCAATACACACCAAACAGAAGCAGAGCCATTAGGACCCACTGAGGAGGGTGTGCGTCATTCTGACAGAATGCACGCAGGATATGGAAACCGTGTCTTTAGTAGGTGGCCTCGCACCATGCTGTTTTGACTGTGTCTTCTCGCTTCTCCATCTTTTCATTTATATTTGCTGAGTTGTCATTAGCTTTCTTCTCGTACTAAGTACTTCTTTTCGAGTTAGCATTGAAAGGTATGGGTTTCATTACAGCTCTTCCATACACATAGGTTATCGCTATCTTTAAAGGTGGGATTTTCACTGTGTGGGTGTGGGTGTTTTGCCTGGGTGTATGTCTGGACACCATTCTCATGCCTGGTGCCTATGGGGGTCCAGTGAATCAGATTCCTCAGAACGGGAGTTACAGATGGTTGTGAATCACTGTGCGGGTGCTGGGAATCAAACTCAGGTACTGTGGAAGAGCAGCAGTGCTGAGCGAGCTCTCCAGGCTCTAAAGACTGTGTTTTAAAACAGACTTGTCTGTCTAACTGAGCAGACCAAAGAAAAGAGAAGAAAAGAAAAACAACCAGCTGGTTTTTAAAGTGAGAAAAAAACCTACTATCACCTACTATCATAGATAGTATGTTTGGAAGAAGGGCTAGACATTTGAACCTTAAGTGGTTGGAGGGAAAAAAGAAACAGGCCCCCAAAGCCCAAGTTTGCATCTAGACAATTGCCAAATGCATTTCTAGATTTAGATAGTAGCAAAGTTATGAGGATTGAAGACACAGGACACAAGAACAATGCACAGAACCATACTGCTTTGTGTCCCAGGATGCCTTCTGTGGAGTTCTTTCCTTACTGCTCACCCCGTCATATACAGAAAACTGGGGGAAATGGGGGAATTCTGACCATGCCTCCAGCATTCTCCTAGCCAAGCAGTAGATGTTGAACAAGTAAATTGAGTCTAAACTATGACTTCTCACTACCCTTCTTACTTGGTACTCTAGCAAGACATTACATCTAAATGTTTCCACTTATGACCTGATTACCGTAAACAGACAGCCAGAGGGAAGAAATACTTCTGAGACTGAGCTTCAGGCAGCAACGGTCCTTTGTAACATCATGGGTCACCATCAGATGCCACTATGATCAATTCCTAGTACACAGGATTCTATATACACACATCTTCCGCACAGCGAATAGCTGTTACTGCATTTAGCAATTAGATTCATGCGATTGTTAGGAAGACACACACTCATTCTACATATAAAAATGTAAGTTTCTCATGGGAAGGAGGGAATAACGCTTTTTCACGTATTTTAATCCTCCCCTTTATCCAGGTGGCAAATTGTAGCATCACATCTTTGCTGGGTCCATAGCAAGAAATAGCTATTGATTCAAAGAACAAAACAGCAATGCTAAACTCTCATGCTGCTCCTTTAAGTCTGAGTTGCCTCGCCTGCTGAAGGCCGGTGTGTGCTCTCTGGGTCTGTAGTCCTGTGTTTTGGAGAAGGTGCCATCTGCTCCTGTGAATTTACAGCCTCTTTCAGCAAATAGGGAAAGCAGAAATCAAATTCCTCCAACTGAAAAACTGACACAGTATGAGCGTGCCCTGAAGAAACAGCTTTTATTGATGTGCCCAGTCTGAAGTGGAACAATTCCAGGTACGCCTTGTCTTGCCCTCGTGGCTCCCCTCTGGATAAAATCCATATGAAAAGTGCACATTTCTGCTGAACTCTGGTTTCCTGGAGTCATCCTGCAGCCCTTGATCTTCCAGCTGAGTGAAATGGAGGAAATTTAGCTCGCGTCTGAGCTACTCACTGCTCACTCTGTGAGTCCGTGAAGAAATTGTAGCCGTTTCCCGTGCATGCATTTATCCCATTATTGGCTCATCTGCAAACTGCTTAGGGAATATCAAGGATTCTTATATACACATAAAGTGTTCAGAAAATACATTTTAAAAGTAATTCTGTCTCATCAAAATGAATCTCTCTCAATTAACTTTTCCTACCCACAGCACCCCGAGGTCTTCAAGTTGGTATTAGGTCTATATTAAATGTTAGCCCTCAGAGGACAAGCTGACCAAGGCTATCCTAACCACAAATATATATTTATGAATTCTCTTGTTCTCTGGCGCCAAAGCCACTGAATTTAAACACTTTTTTCAACAAGTTAATACTAGTGAGTCCTTGTCAATAATATTTAACATCTCAAGGTCCAGTGTCCCAGTCTAGAAAACGTTAAATAAGAAGAACACTCACCTCGTGGACATTTTGAGAATACTGTACCCAGCAATTGCATGTGAGAACTTAGCAGATCTTTGAACCCACATTCTGGGGGATTCATATTTCCTTGAAACCATTGTTCTTATTGATTGAACGAAGAATTTTAAAATTCTACGTATGATTTTATTTGTAATAGAGAGTCGCAAAAGACATTAAGCATCTTGAGATGAAGACCCAGACCACTTCTGGACATGCAATATAATGGGAGAACAGAAGAAACAACTTTCTAGGCTTCTCATCCATCTTTGGATTTGGGGAACTACTGTTGAGCTTCCCAGGCCCGCATTCCACTGTGTGGAAGGAGACCCAGATGAGTAAAATACTCCCTGACCTAGAAAAAGGTGGGGTATAGTCACACTTGGCCAGCAAGTGAGGACTGTTTGACCTGTGATGTCTGCCAAGGTTCAGCCACCTGTCATGTCATTTCCCTCCTCCCCAAATGACAGGCAGCTTGGAGCACAGGTGCAGAAAATCATGTCACACTCAACAACCTCACCTGATGTACTTGGAGCTGCTTTCTTCCAGAGAAATTCTCTGGAAAAGGTGTGGAGGGTGTCAGAGTTCATCTGGGAACCTTTTGAAGAATGATCTCAAACTCCTTCTCATTTTTGAACACCTTGTTATCACCATAGATAATCTTACAGTGTAAACGATTTCCAGCTGCCTTTGGAGAAAGTACACAGTCTGTCCCGACAACTGTTCATGGGTTACTGTAGCGTGTTAATAGGGCTTGGGTTTCATTACTACCCTGGAGCAGCGGAGCCCCCAAGCTCCCCGATTGATTTGTAAATTCAGTTCCTTTGAAGTCAGGTAAGAGCTTTGCTCCCACTTTTTCTTTTGTGTCTTTGCTTCTCTCCATTCCCTCCCACCTCTCCCCACCCCGAATCATTTTTAAACAATCAGGCACACACAAGTGTCACCCTGGTATCTGAATTCAGAGATCTGGAAGGCTCTTTATTCTGGGAAACACGTAGGCTGCGCATTCCTGAAACGGAATCAACAAAACCTGTGCACTCCCAGGTGGGAAGAGGTAATTGCAGGTGTAAACCGGCGATGCAGCGGGAAAAAGCAACTGAATGTAATAAGCAAGCCGCAGCCAAAGCTTTGGTGAGGCTTCTTGGCCGTCTTCACTTGAATTTATTTGCATTTCTTCAGCATAAGCTGTCACAACGAAACACTCTTTATATATTCTACCAGGCTCATCAGTCTATGACAGGAGTTTTGCCTTCAGCTAGTCTAAGTAACTTATTGGTGTGTGTGTGTGTGTGTGTGTGTGTGTGTGTGCATGCATGCTCACCAGAGGTCAAAGCCGAGGTGGTACTGATTTGG
>CABHPQ010171004.1:17475-40228 GCA_902168405.1 Peromyscus aztecus
ATAGATCCTCTGCAAAATTTCTTCCTTTTTTTGCCTTTCTTTTTCCCTCTCTCTCTTTCTGTTCTCCACCTTTTACGGATAAGAAAAAAAAAATGTCCAACTTCCACTTTCTTTCTTGCTCAGTGACTAAAGGAGGTAAAAATTATTTTGTGGAGTGTTCAGAAAAAATTGACACAGCTTTTTCTCTCTCAGCTCTGCCTCAAGAGTCTGTGGTTATCCCATGCACAGAAGGGGTCTTGAGTCCTTCAAGACATGGTCTGCCAGAGGTTAGGAATGTCAAGCCAGGTCATCAAATTTCCTCATGAGACCTGGTAAATGCATTTTGCTCCAGACATGTGACAGGGGGGAACTCTACTGAAACCACATTTAAAACACATTATGAATGGCTGTATTAGTTCCCTATTACTGCTGTAAGACATCATATTAACCATGAAGCTTAAAACAACACATGTTGATTGTTTGCATGATAAAAGTCAGAAGGCCAGAGTGAGGCTCAGTGAATTAAAACTGGGGACCTAGCAGGCTGCATTGCTGGGGAGGCTTGGGGAAGACTGTTTCTCTGCATTTTCCAGCTTCTGGAAGCCACCTACATAGCCTTGTCTCATGACTACTTCATAGTTAAAAACAACCAGCATTTTAAATCTCTCTATGATCCCCTTCTGGAGTTCTTCTACTTTCGAGGGCCTTTTCTGACTACATTGGCTCCCATCATGCAAGAGAATCTTCCCGTGCTAACATCAGCTGATAAGCAAACTTGGTGCTATCTGAAGTTAATTTCTCTTTTCCCTGTCATAATATAGCCACAGGCACTGGTGACCGAGTTCAGGGATCTTTAGGAATTATTCATTATACTTGCAAAAGAGAAAAGAGACCAGATAACTTGGAATTGTAAACATATAGAAAATGGAGGCATGCCTATACAGAATGGTCATGAAGTAAAGAAATATTTCTGCAACCTAGTATTTCAATCCAGCCTAAAGGACATCAAGAAAAAAGAAATAACACAATAAGAGAAAACAAGAGCATCTGTCAGAATTTTAAAAGTCTCAGAGGTGAGGTGGCCACGAGACACCGGGAAATGCTGACAGAGCTCGGGAACCATCTAGAAAGCAAGAATTGGAATCGCAGAAATGGAAAGAAAGCAAAGTGCACTCAGACCCCAGCATTGCTCAGACCTGAATTCTCGGGAAGCTCCAATCTATCCCAAGCACTGTTCCTTGCCAGCATACCTGTCTGTCCACCAGGTGCTGCATAGCCACATCTGGCCTTTAAAACCTCATGGCAATTTTCGGCCTTCACAGCCTGTGTCTGAGTTTGAGCTGCTCGTAGAGGTAGAAGAGTGGAAGTACTGTCTTCACTAGTCTCCCATGCTCCTGGGGCTCTCTGGCTTCTGGTCCCTCACCCCTTTACCTTTATCAGCTCTAGGGGTGCTGTCACACACTCCTCATTTTTCTGCCACACCTTTGAAGAAAGAAGTATTTTTTGTCAACTTCGGAGAAGGACAGTGCTGGCTTATCACCATGCTTCCAGGAACTGTAGGGTATTTTTGCAAATATCGGCCTGCATGGAGCTGCATACACAAGTGCACCGTAGTCGTTAAATCAGCATTAAATATGAAGGACTCATCAGTGTGCAAATGCGGAGAGCCAGCAGATTCATTGTAAACCGCTTTACTGGTAGCTAGAGATCTGACCTCTGAGAATGACATTAAAACCTTCCAAGTTTCCAACACTGCTAGCCTAGGAAGGAAACTGTGTGCTTGGGAGTAGAGGTAATGAAAGTTTGACTCTCAATGCCAACCTCACTCCACAGACCCCAGTGTTGTATTGCTTGAGGTTGAAAAAAAAAATCTTGCTAATAGCCACCCTCAACACACACACACACACACACACACACACACACACACACACACACACACATGTACGTGCACTTTTGATAGAGTACTAGAAACCAACAGCTAGGAAGTGAATCTTTTTTCAAAAATTACTATTGTAATACATCTAGAAACTCACAGAACATTTAATGTTATTTACAAAGTATGCAAAACTGTACTGAAATCTCTAAGACATAACAGAAAGAAAGCTATTACAGACCCAGGTAAATAGCAAGTTATACCAAGTTCATGGATTAGAAGACTCTGTTTTTGAAAACATTTTTATTTTGCAATAAATTTAAATATGCATATATACATACTCCCCCTGGGTGTCCTCAATGTTAACACTTATGCAACCCTGGTACATTTATCAAATCTAAATTATCGTTGATATAACAGTGTTAACTGAATTGTTACCATTAAGCTTTCATCAGCATTTCCCATTACCTTTCTTCATAGGAATACCATCAAGGATATCAACCATATCACACTTGAGGTCTTGTGTCCTTTTTAAATATTTCTGTGGTGTCTTGTTTTGAACAATACTTCAAAGAATACATTCCAGGAGACATTTTGCAGAATGTCTCCACTTGGGTTGCTGGTTATTATGTTTTTTTTTTTTTAAATTAGATTCTGCCATGAGTTTGAGAAAAGAATAATGCAGAGATGATGGGCCATTTTTGGTACATTGTATCAGGGATCCATGATGTGAGCATGACCTAACACTGGTGATGTGAATTCAGTCCTGTGACTACTGTGATGTCTGATACAGTTGGGTTTCCCTGTTTCCTTAAACATTGTATATCATGTAAAGACACTCTGCATAAAATTTAACTCAAAATGGATGATGAGCCTACATGTAAGACTAAAGTCATACAACTTTTAGATAAACAAACAAGAGAAAAGAAAATCTTTTCAAATTTGGGTAGGCAAAGACTGAAAGAATGCATACTCGTACATACATGAACACTCACACACTGCACAAATAATGAATCATTGGAGAAAAAATCATAAATTAGACTTCATAAAAAGTAAAACCTTCTGGGCACTAGAGAGATGGCTCAGAGGTTAAGAACAGGTATTGGTCTTGCAGAGGACCCAAATTCACTTCCCAGCACCCAAACTGGTCCCTCACAACCACCTGTAACTCCAAGCCCAGGATTATCTAACTTGCTTCTTCAGGCACATGCACTCACATACCATAGTCACACAGATACCCATACATATGCAAAAAATGTTTAATCTTAAGAATACTTTAAAAATTCTCAATCAAAAAGCAACATTTAAAAAATTGAAGAGAGAAGCCAAAGCTATCTGGAGAGAAAATAGTTGCCACACCTATGTCTACAAAAGACTTCTGGACTCAAAATGTACATAATGGGGGGAGTGGTTTGTACCACTCACAAATAAGATGAAACAACAATTTTTTAAACTGACAAAATACCTCAACAATCACTTCCAAAGGAATATACGCAATTGCCAGTAAGAATAGAACAGATGTTGAACATCATTAGCTTGCACAGATTAAAACCAGGATGAGCTACCACTACATCCCTGCTAAGGAAGCCAACATTAAAAAGACAGACAATACTACATTTTGGCAAGGATGTGAATTGCTGGGACCGCTCGTGCATTTCTGGTGGAAATGTAAAACAGTTTGGCAGTTTCTTCTAAAGTTAAACACATGCTTATTTTAGAAATCATCAATTCACACCTAGGTATTCACTCAAGAGAAATGAAAACATACATTACACAAAGAATTGTTCAAGTATATTTTAGCTGCTTTATTCATAGCTTCCACAACCTACAGAACAGTAAAAATCCATGGAAGGTGGGTAAATAAAAATGCTAAGATATATCTATGCATTTAAAACCAACTCAAGAATAAATTATACTGCACGAAAGATGGCCAATCCAAAGAGTACATATTGTATGCTTCCACTGATACTTATTCTAAAATGACAGAGATATTCTATTTACTGACAGGCATGGAAGTACAATGGACACCCCAAAACTTAACAAGATTGTGGCATTGGCTACACAGAACATTTGAATTACATTGTGGTGATGAAAATGTGATATATCCTAACAATGTTGGAGGTACCATGAGTTTACACACTTGTCAACACATACATTACCATTTTAAATTGTTGCAAGTAGAATGTAAAAAAAAAAAAAGCAAACCTATTTCGTTTCAAGCCATATATTTTATAAAACAAATTAGCTATTCTTTTTCAGTAATATGTCTTGCCTAGTATTTTTAGAACGCAGCCATGTAAGCCAAGGCTGTGCATGTGTAGTACATTTATTAGTACCGTGGCCCTCCTATCAATGGAGGCCATGGTACATTTCACTGTACCTCCTATAACATGTCTAAGGTTGTGCATGTCTACTACATTTATTAGTACTGTGGTCCTCCTATCAATTAGAGAAGATGGTACATTTCACTGCATCTCCTATAACGTGTCTAAGGTTTACTTTGGGGTGAAGTTTGCTGAGCCATCTACTCTCTGAATACTTAACTCTGGCAGACACACCTCTGGATTGTACACACATCACAGAAACTGACTTTGCAGTTCAAGTTAGAACTGCAAAATAGAAACACACAATTTCTGTGTATCAAAAATCACTTCAAGCAATGACAATCTACAGCATTGTGGCCACCTAAAACCTTCATGTAGTTTGCTAATCAGCATCCTCTATTGAAAGGAGTAGTCGATCAGGGAAAATGGTTTAACACAGGTCCGTGATAGGAAAAATACAAAGTCTTCCCAGAAATCCTCTGTTATAAATTAAAAAAAGATCTTAGAGATTGATGGAGCATCGCAACATGACTCTGGACCCACATGTAAAAGCTCTAATTAGCAAAATATAGAAAAATTTGAATGTCAAAAAAAGGAATTGGGAGTTATTATATTTTGAATAAAGGAAATGACCTAAATGATTTATATTGATTTTAAAAACAAAAAAATAAATGAAATTTCAGCTCAAAATGTCAAGATATCAATGTAATATTTGATTCTGCCAAGGAATCTCTTTAGTAGATACTGAAATTGTCAAAATCAAGTTATAAAAGAATTGGCCATAAAGACAGTCTCAAGATGTCACCAGAGTTGAATGGTTATAAAAGAAGTGCCTTTAAAATGGAGAAATCAAGTAACTTGCACAGTGACCGGCCATCCATACATAATCACTAATGATGACTCAAAGTGAAGTTATATGTCTCTTTTATAGAGGCATGGGATATATACTAATTCTAGTTTTCCTGCCAAAAACCTTTGGCTTGGAACTAATCATAAGGACTTGGAGACACTCTTCAAAATAATTAGTCTGAAATCCTCCTGTGTAACAACTTTGTGAAGTTTAAGATAGTTTCAAGAAGCATGATAGTTAAATGGAACATATGATTCAAAATAGAAATAAAAGTGATAGCTTATTAAAACTGATGGAAAAATGAATATTGAAATATTACCTCAGTGTTCAAATTCTTAGTTTGATGATATTACTGTTTTCTAAGAAAATACCAAGACACTTACAGATGAAAGATTAAGATTTAGAGGAAATTCTGTAATGTAGGTAGAACTCTGGGATGAGTTAATTCGATGGAAGAGGATGTATGGGTGAATGCACCACAACTGCATCTCAGTGTCTAACTCTTCATCTAGATCAATGAAATAAAGAGGGCTGGAAAAGCCAGATGACAAGCTCTGCCTATGGGAACAGAAGAGGAGCCATGGGCATCTTGAATGGGTATTTTTTTTACACATGTCTTGCTCCCCTTATTGCACTAACCTCTGAAAAGTATAAATCATGGACAATGGCCACGAACAGTTGAAAATTCAATTAGCAAGACATAACTTGTACACATGAAACAATTTAAAAGCAATGCAAGACAACATGTTCTTGAATGTCAAATTTTGTGGTTTCAATGAAAGATGTAACAGGAATTCTTGAGAGTAAGAGATCGATGTCAGTTGATGTGGCTGGGAACTGGGACTTGTGACCCACTAAAACTACAGAACTGGGTCTTAGAACAGGAACTGCCCACATGTGTGCAGAGGAAATCCATTAATTGACAGTCTTTGATCAAAACCAGATTGGATTAATCAGAAGGGCTTTCAGGAGAAGAGAAATTTGAGCAAAACTTGAAGGAGAGATTGAAATTAAAGGAATTACTAAATATATGTTTGAGGGGAAGGAACCTCAGAGGTTCCCTATTCCATAGTTTTATAAGTAGAAATAATCAGGTTCAGATGAAGGCTATCCTTATACGAGGAAAAGGGAAGTTTGGTCAATGTAAGAAAGCTAGACAGGACCAGAGGCAGGTCTGATTTGGGCACATCATCCAGCATTTCTAAGCCTTTAGTAGGTGGCAAGTGTGCTATCTGCTGAGATGAGGTGTACTATACTGGTTTTTGACTCTGGGCTTCATGGTAACTTTCTTGATAAATCAAACACAGTGAGAACAGAATTGTAAGACATATAGAACTGCATCTCTGAAACACTCATCCTTGGAACCCTGAGCTTCCACGTAAAAGAATCCAGCTGTTTAGAGGCCAGCTTGTGTAAGAAAGGCCAAGGCTCCCTAAGAGGACTTAGAGAACAAGAAATATCATAGGGAAAGAGAAGTCAGTCGAGGAATGCCAAGGCACCAGGCAAGAGAGTGAAGAAGCCCTCACAGAAGTAAATCCTCTAGCTCCAGATATCCCCACTGATGTTTTATGGATTAGAAATGTGGTATCAATCCAAGTCCATTCTAAGTTCTTGGTAGATCTATGGGCAAATGAAATATTTATTTTAAGCTGCTAAACATCCCTTTGCAGTTTCCTGGGCATTTCCAATCTTCTGTCATGAACGGGCCAGAATAGTTAGTGACATGTCACAGTACCAGGGAGTCCCCAAAGTCTCTGTGACTGGAATGAACAAATGTTTGTCATGTTACATGTCCGTTATATTTTGTCAGCTGTCACTCATCCCTGATTCACTCAGTAAGCCAGGATGATGGCACCAGTAGTATTTCAATTGTTGGCGGCTGTAGCAGGGGACAAGGGAACTTTGGAAGGTCTAGAACTTGCAGTAAGCACACTAGCTCAAAGGAGGCACGTATTTGTTCTGCATGAAACTCATTGGTTATAACTAATCACATGACCCTACTCAGTCACAAAGGGACAGGAAGTACAATTTCTTTATGTGCCCAGAAAGTGAAGAGCTAGAAATGATCAGGCAGAACATAGAGGGTGGCTGTATTGTGCTATCATGATCAGTCTTTGAGGCAGGGAGATCCAGGACTGTCATTTTCATCTTTTATAGAAGAAAATTTGGATGCAAAGGAGGATGTCAACTTTATGGATTGAAGGGAGCATTCCAAAATAAGGTTTTATATCCTTATAAAGTGACATAAGAATGTGAATTTCTGGCATCCCCTCACCCCCCACAGACACTGGCAAGTCTTTCTGCTACCACCTACCATCCATGCAAATCAGCTTGCCAGTTTCTATTTGCTTATTCCTTTAACTAAAGATCTGCAACACTCTTTTTCTCTTGCCAGATTTTGTAAAGACAAAAAAGAGAGAGAGAGGCTTATAAGGGACACTATCAATTAGTAATTAGGATTACCTGGTCCTGCGACATGTCACAAACTATTCTGACCCATTCATGACAGAAGGTTGGAAATGCCCAGGAAACTGCAAAGGGATATTACTACTACAAAGGACAGGCTTCAGCAGGCTTCTAAGTGGAGAAGCACTTTGACTGATCATTCTATTTCTGGTAAGCTTTTGTAGTTTCATTATACATAAGGAGTCATCAGCTTCTCTGAGTCAAAGTTCTCTACATAAATGACTGTGATGATGGCGGTGTTAACAACAATATTAAACTACCCCCTGTTCAATGTCTACTGTGTGACTAGGAATCATTGTACATACAAATTCTCACTCTCAAACAACATACCTGTTGAAGGTATTTAACCACCCTATTTTAACAGTTGTATAAATGGACATTAGGGAGGTTCAGTACTCGGCTGTGCCCATTGCCTCCCCATCTTTAAGTCTCTATTTAAGAAGTCCAGTGCTATGGTAAGGAAAAGTGAGGGCCTCCCCTATAAAACACACATAGAACATGGCACATGTTCTGAACACATTATATTCTTGCTTTCACTAGGGTTTTAATGGGAAGTTATAGACAGCCCTGGGTCCAAGTCATCTGGCACCCATGTGTGAGATGTGCGTGCTTCCCTGTGTCCTTCCAGGATGGCACAGACATTAATTGCTTAATATGGAAGAGGCAGGAGCTGGGAACAATAATGCTCAATTCCAAAGTCAGCTTGATTTTACCTTCATGGGCCCCAGCATGATGCTTACCCACAGGCCTCTTAGGGCTTAAAAGTACCACTTGGAGCTTCAGCTCCATTTGGGGCATGTGGGGTTGGCACTGAGACCACAGTACCAACCTGATTAAGTACATGTGGTAAATGTGAAGGGTGAAGATGTTCAAAATATCCCTGGACCCACCCCAAACTTTGGGTGGCCTCAAATGCCAAACTCAGCCTGGAACTGGCACTTGCATGCA
This sequence comes from Peromyscus aztecus, assembly GCA_902168405.1. NCBI lineage: Eukaryota > Metazoa > Chordata > Mammalia > Rodentia > Cricetidae > Peromyscus > Peromyscus aztecus. The sequence goes on from CABHPQ010171004.1 coordinate 25,916, forward strand.
GTGATCTTAAATTAGAGTCCGTCAGACTCATTTCACAGTGTTCAGGGCCGCTGGAAGGCATGAAGACATTTGGCAGGGTTTCAGAGAAGTCCAGAGAGAGTTATATTGATGTGACTTCTGATGGGATGACGTGGATCTGAGTGAAGCCTCACTCCCTTGTGCTTCCCCTGTTCGCCTGGGGCTCAAGCACAACCATCTCTCCTCTTTAGTAATTCCCTGCCCCACTCCATCTGTCAGACCTCACCCTAAGCTCAAGTACCTCAGTGCCCTTCAGTCTAATTTTCCATGCTTCTGAAATTTTCTTTTCTCTTCTAAGATACCTTTGGGAAAGTTTATTTCCTACTCCACAAGCCTTCTCTGAATCCAGAATCCTTGGGTTTCTGTTCACCTTTCTTCTTGTAGTTAGTTCCCCTAGAGTTAGCAACCCATAACTTACCTTGACTTCTTTAAAAAAATGTCTTGACACTACTAGTTGACTCAGTCAATCACTATTAGTTTCCTTCCACCTAACACATAAAGCATTGAGTTTGGCACTAGGCACAGCAATAAATCATGAAGACACCATTCCTGTCCTTACAAACATACATTCTAACCATGAGATGGTCCTCATGCTCCTGAAATGCTTCTGTCTTTTGCTCCCCCAGACTCCTCCTTCATCTTCTTCCCTCCAGTCAGAAATCATCCCTTCAGGGGAAACAGCCACATTTTCACCAGTAGAAGACTTTGAGAAAAGGAAGATCTATATGCATTGAGCATAGTATATACACTGACTGTGGGTTTTGCCTAGCGATGTGTTTTGGCTATTAGATTGTGACAAAATAATTACTTAAATTATAATAAAAGGGTATGTTAAATCAGTATGAGATGGTAAATCACAACCAAATCCTCCCAATCTTCCAAAAGGCTAGCGTGGACTTGTTCAAATAATATAATCATTGGTGTCACTTTAAACATATTTCCAGGAAGTGAATTCGGGACACAAATACTTTTTATTTATTATTAATTTTTATTACTGTATGTGCGTGTTTGATGCACATGTGTTGTACAAGTATGGGTATGTAGGGGCCATGGCACATGTGTAGAAGCCAAAGGACAAATCTTTGAAATCAGTTCTTTCTTTCCACCATAAATTCTAGTGATTACTGTCAAGTCATCTGACCCATATGGCAAGCATCTTTACCTGCTGAGCTATCTCACTAGCCCAACACAAACTACTTTTGATGCTGTGTGTGTGACTAGACAATATGAAGTAGGGAGAGGTGATTTGATTCCAAGCAAGGAAGCCCATAGATCAGTGAGTCCAGCCAAATGAAACTTATGCAGATAAGTAACCCATTGACTTAGGAGCAAAAAGAGACATGTACTGACCAGTCAGTGATCATCTTAGTCTTCAAGAGGTCTAGCACACACTCAAGGACACAAGTGCAAATGGTGCAAAAACCTGAAGCCACAACCAATCTAACACACTCTTTATTTTGTATTTATCCCTCATGTCAGTTAGCTATCACTATGTAATGAATCACCTCAGCACTCAGTTGCTTATAACAGAGATGGATTAGGATCTTTGAAGATTAAATGTGAGGATATCTGGCTAGGGTGGCCATGGAAAGCCATGAAAAAAATGACATTGGTATTGAAATTTGACTTACTAGAAGATGACAATCACATACCTACTTGAAAGAATTTAATTCCAAACAGAAGGGATAATAAGATAGATGGGCATGTTGAAGGGCAGCTGACTAGCAGGAATTAGAGCCAGAGTAGATATATCAATTTGGAGTCACAGAACTAGTTTTAACTACCAACTGAGCAAGTAATTATGGGGGATGGAAAGAGAGGAATAAAGAAATGATAGCGGAGGTCAACCAAACTGAGAAGTGAGACTCTTTGGCCAGTTACAGAGTGGCAAAAGTGGCAGTGAGGTATGTCACATGGAAATCAGATGACTAAAATGGAGTAATGGAAGGAAATTGCCCCAACTGAGAGCTAGGTGACCCCTGGCAGCTAACAATAAAGAAAACATTCCAAAGATGAAACCCTAGGTCACTCCAATTCCTACTGGAGACCGGGGGCAAAGGAATGTATCAAAGTGTGAGAACAGGAAAGAGAAGACCAGGAAATAAGAAAACTGGATAGGGTCATGTCACATGAGCCTGGACAGAAATGCACTGAGGACGGAAGTGGTGACTTGCAAATTACATGTCTTTGAGAACCCTAATGTGAAGACTGAGAGCTGACAACTTGACCTTTCAGGTAAAGGTGACCATCATAAGGAATATCGATTGCTGGGCATTGATAGAGACAAAGATACCAATTTAGGCAAATTAGTTGATTTAAAAAAAAAGAGAGGTTAGGAAACGGGGAAGAAAGATACCAAGAGGAATTTGACTTTACAAAAAATAGGTATTATCCATGAATATATGGTAGGAGTAGATCAATCCAGATTTTTAAAAGTGATGATGTAGCAAAGAAATGAAGAAATTACTAGAAACAAGTCCTTGAAAGTAGAATCCAGAGCTTGGCAAGCAGTTTGAAAAATAAATTTAAACTTTCTTATTTATTTATTTATTTATTTGTATGTGTATATTGGCATATAGGTGCCACAGCACACATTTGGAGATCAGAGAACAACTTCCAGGAATCTGTTCCCTTCTTCCACCACATGGATTGAACTTGGGCTTGGTATAAAGAGCCTTTATCCATGGGACAGTCTCACCAATACAAGAAATGAATTTTGTGCTAGATAAATGTGGTCAATTCCTCATGTATTACTGCAGGCTCATTTTATACTTCTTGCCATAAATGAGAAAAAAAATCATTGAGGAAGTCCTGTCTAGTTTGTGCAATATCATTTAGTGGTTCAGTTCCGTTTCAGAATAAGAGGGTAAGTGGAGGGTAAGGTAAAGCAAGAGATAAAAGCCTCTCTCTCTCCCTCTCCCTCTCTCTCTCTCTCTCTCTCTCTCTCTCTCTCTCTCTCTCTCTCTCTCTCTGTGTGTGTGTGTGTGTGTGTGTGTGTGTGTGTGTGTGTACAACAGTCAGACACTCTTCCATACGGCAATGACATGCTATACAACAATCAGAAGCTCTCCCATACAGTAGCCAGATGCTGTACAATAGTCAGATCTTCCATACAGTAGTCAGATGCTGTACAACACAGTCAGATCCTCTTCCATGTGACTGTAGAATATAGGAAGCCTTGACTCTGAAGTTGGTTGAAGAGTATGAGTATAGAGTTATGTTATTGGACAGTTAAAAACTGATAGGTTGAGAGAGTGATGATTTAGAATATCTACTTTTGTTGGCTACTGGAGGTATCATGGCAGTGGACATCTTGCTGAGATTAAAGTGTAGAGAGAGCCAGAACATCTCTGTTGGAGAAGAACAGACTTGGGGACCTGTATAGTACATGTGGAGGTCTCTGGTCTCTTCTTTGTTGAACTGTCCCCAAATTAGATTTGGATTAAATCTGGATTAAATAAATCTTTTCAGTGATCAAGACTCCAGATTCTCCTTTGATGAAATAGAGTTATAATATATGTGTTCCAAGGACAAGTTTTCTTTAAATTTTAAGGGAGGAAACTGTGTCCAACTAGTTTAAGTAGAAAGAAAATTTTATGTATCATATAAAGTTCAGGAATCACTGAAAAAATCACAAGTTCTCTCTTTTTCTTTCTCTAACACAATACTATCTTGGTAAAAATTCTTTCTGTTGGGGCCCATAGAAAAAAATTTCTCTAATTTAATTTATCCTTACAGTTAGTATTGTACTATCTAAGGAAAAAGAGATTCTCTTTCTGAATGATGATGTCAACTTAGATCTTGGGGTGAGACCTTTTTAGTTGGCTTGGATCACATCTGATCTTGATTTACCCACTATGTTTAGGAAGATATACTATTCTGATTGGCCTACGTCATGCTCTCAATTTTGGAGATGTGGCTGTACAGGAAAGTGGAGTATGGGAAACTTACTTCAAGAAAAGATATTTGAAGAGCCAAGTGTGTAAGTACTTACAACCCTATCTTTGAGACTGCGGCAGGAGGACCGTGAGTTCAAGGCCATCTTGAGCTACAAGGCAAGTGGAAGGCCCATCTGGGGTCCATAAAATGATCCCAACAGGATGGAAAAGAAGAGAGAGAAAGAGAAAGGGAGAGGAAAAGGGAGGGGTGTGAAGTTCTGTATTAAGAGGAGAAAGTGAAATCTTCCTGAGCCTGATGCCCAGCTCAACCTGACCATGGGCTTACTGATTAACAAAGGGCAGCTAATATCCCATGGGTGTCTGGTATGTATGCAGTAGCATTAGTTACATTTTAACACATGATATCACTTAATCTTTACCCCGAACCCAGGAAGTAATGTTAGAAGTGCACACAAAACAGGGGACTATATAGGCTAAGGTGCTCTCGGAGGCTTCTTGGTGACTTTCCTAGTTAACTTCAGCCTTGGCAGGGTGAAGGAAGGGATCCTCCAAAGACTAGCAATGAATAAGACAGGATTCTTAGTTCCTCTGAATTGCCTGCCTGAGCAAAGGTGATCACAGGAAAAATGTGACTGGAACAGGGGGTATCTGAAGGTTTGAAGTAGAGGAGCAGCAGAGGTCCATCCAGAGACTACAGCCAATCACACCATACACCTGCCTCTGCCATAGTTACTGCACAGTGAACTTCACTATGGGCTTCATCAGTGCATTTAACCCAGGTTAATCTGCATTAAAGCTTACTTCGGTCATTTAGACCACTCAAGTTTTACTTACATTTGATTCACCCCATATCTCTACTCTCTGGCTAGTACAAGCCATGCCCAACAGGACTCATGCTTGAAGAATGCCCCTTAATCCCTGTCCTTAACCTCCTCTGTCCAGCCACACTGTCATTCAGTCATAAAACTCCTTTAACTCTTCCCGGAGGCTGCCTGTATTCTCAAATCTCCTGTGAGGTGACATATCCCTGTCCAGGCTTGAACAGCCGTTAATATTCCATAGCTGTCCTAGAACAACCTTGTTTGTTTTGTCTGCTTCTTTGTATGGTGCCTCATGTCACATTAAAAAAACAGCAGACCAGTTATTGAAATTAACTAATCAGTTATTTAAAAATCAAGTCTACGGTTTGTTTAATTGAGTTAACTAGTGAGTGCTGTTTTGCTTGTGCAGAACGGAGCTGAAAGGAAATTACCTCAACAGTTTTCAAATTTAGCCATGTCAGAGAAAGATCATTTCCAACTGGCAGCTTACAATGGAAACTAGTCTACATTGCAATGTGTTTTCCTCCCTTAAATAACTCACTGATTTATTATTGTAGGATCATTTATGAGCATGGTTGGAATGACCGCAGGGTCTGCATTTCCAAATCAAACGGCCTTAGAGTGTTCGTTCTCAGCACAGACTTACAAGGCTGAATGGAAACTTGTGTTCTACACATTCAATAAATAATAACAGAAAGAATTCTGGGCTATTTGCTGAGTGTTTTCTTGGCAAAGTTTAATCTAATTAACTCAGTATCATAAACCTTTGCTAAGCAATTCGTGTACATTTTAATTTGGTAGCCTGAGTAACTAAAATATCTTTGGAAGGTGTGAACATACTACACAGGATCAACAGCTTGCACATTGGTGTAGAGGGGACCCCAGGAAAGAAGTCATTTGCTCCAACGTCTATGGATTAGCTCCTCTGTTTCCCCTTTTCTCTGTTTATCCTGCCCTAGCTACAAAAATGCTGGGCCCTACCCACTGACATATCCATATGTCAGCTTAGAAGCTGGGGAGGAGAACCAGTCAGGGAGGTATCTTGGAATGTGCCTACCCCAGTGGACCATTCCCAAAGGTCAAATCAGCTTACTGGAAATCACTGACTCTCTGGGCGATGGTGAACAGTAAAAGCCACATCATTCTGATCTGTTTCATCTGATTGAATCCTCTTTGGTCTTTTCTGAATCTCAAACTGTGTTAAGAATTAGACGTTAAAAAGGAACGGGAGCCATAGGTTCAGCACAGGACTGAAAGAACAGAGGACAGACTCCCACTGTGTCCCCTCAGGATAGCTTCAGGAGAAGATGGGTGGGAAACGAGAAAGTGATATATTGAGAAGCAGCTTTCTGTTGTTTATCAGCCACACAGTTAATACTACTTGCTATAAGACTGAAACATTTGGTGTGGGGTTTTGTCAAATGTATTCTCATATATACGTCTTAAATCCTTATCTGAGTTACCTTTGTGATTTGATCTTGTAAGTTATTGCCTTTTAATGCCCTTAACAATTTAACACCAAAAAAAAATTTCTCTTGGATTTTCTGTGTAGAAAACTATCATTTGAAAAAAGAAAACAAAGCAAAGCCCTATTCTTTTCAAATCTCTGCTGCTAAAGGCTGTTCTTACTTCTTTTTGTTTTCTTAATTTAAAAAGTATTTCATTGTATTGTATTTCCATTGCATTATTAAATATAAAGTTATATGTCTGACTTATCTGACTAAGAACAGCTTAACTAGGGCTGAGGATGTAGCCTAGTAGTAGACAGCTTGTTTAATATGTTCAAGGGCCTGGATTCTACCCTCACCACTGAAAGAAAAATACTCGCCTTATTGACCTATTACCTTGACAGATACAATTTCTTCTTGATATGCAGAATACATTTAAGTCAAATAATATATGTTGAGTACTACATTAGTTTCATTTCTATTGTTGTGATAAAATATCCTAACAAAATTAACTCTGGGAGAAAAGGTTGATTTTCACTCACCGTTACAGGTTCAGGTCCATAATTGTGGAGAAGTCACAGCATGGAATTTGAAACAGCTGGTCACATGCGTTCTTGTCAAGAGACAGAGAACACTAAATGAATGCATGCATGCTTGTGTTTAGCTCTCATTCTCCACCCTGATGCAGTTCAGGATTCCCTGCCTAAAGAATGGTGTCACCCACAGTGTGCAGGTCTTTCTGCCTTGATGAATGATCTTCCACAGACATGCCCACAGACCCACCTAATCTAGACAATCCCTCATTGATACTCTCGTCCCAGGTGATTCTACAGTGTATCAAGTTGGCAAGTAAAACTGACCATCACAAGTATATTTTAGTTTGTATACATCTACTATAATTTTCCTTTAAATCTCCAAATTATAAATGAGTATTTTTAAATAGTCAAGCATCTTTATGTTTCTGAAATACTCAATACGGTTATGATGTATTTTTGTAAATATCTGAAATAACTTTGTACTCAATATTCTCTTCTTTTTATGATGATTTGCTACGATGCTCATTTCCATTTTTATAAAACATTTACTGGCCTCATACAATGAATTGGGTTTCTTTTCCCTCCCCCTTTTCAGTTGTCTGATTGTCTCTTAAACCATGTACAACTAAAACTTACAAAGTTTTCTTCAAATCATTTATGTATTTTTCATTTCTAGGCCCTTATATTTTTCTTTATATGTCTGTTTTTCTTGTCTCATTTTTGCTTGTTTGATCATTTCGTAATTTCTCTTACTTTAATGGATCTTATGCTTCTATGTATTTTTATTTTAAATTCATCTGGCATGAACTGTGAATCAAACTGATTTCTGCATTGGTTTTTGTAATTTTGGTGAGTGTGAGAGTTGTGCTCATGTTTCTCTCTTATGGAGGAGTTGTGTATGCTGCTACCATCCAGACCCACATTCAGTCAGACCTGCACACTCTAATGAAACCTCTGGAGATGATTTTGCTCCTGATTTGCTTCAGAAAACATGACTTGGTGCCTGCCTCATGTGGAGTCCTTCCACTCCCCAGTGTCCCTCAGTGGTCGCACTTCTTGTTGTTACTCTCTGTCTTACAACCCTGGGCAGAGAAAGAGAAAAGCTTTGACTGCAGCCCTGTCAACATTTAATGCTTCTTTTCTTTCCGAACCATGGAGAACGTTACTCTATTCTGAGTCCTGGTAATAGTTCTCACCTTACATACTGTATAGTATTCATCTTTATGACATGGCGTATGTGTTAAGATAGATGTCAGTATTCAATCATAGCTGCCTGTATTGTGCCAAGTGGAGATCAAAGCTGCTCTTGAACAGAGAGAAAAGGAGATACAGATGCCAGTGTCAGAGAGGCATGAGAGTATGTATGCTCTAGTATACATACTCTAGAATACATACACTAGTATACAATACCTGTTATACATACTCTAGCATACATATAGTTTGTAATACCTGTTATACATACTCTATTATGCATACCCTGGTATACATACTCTAGCATACATATTCTAGTATATATACTCCAGTATACATATCCTGGTATACATACTCTAGCATACATACTCTAGTATATATACTTTAGTGTACATGCTCTAGTATACATATTTTAGCATATATACCCTGGTATATGTGCTTTAGTATACATACCCTAATATACATACACTAGCATACATACCCTAGTATACATACTTTAGAATATATAGCCTGGCACACATACTTTGGTATACATACTCTAGTATACATACCCTGGTACACATACTCTAGTAGCATGTTCTAATATATATATATATATATATATATATATATATATATATATATATATACTCTAGTATACATGCTCTAGTGTACATGGCAGTATGTATACCAAAATGGTAGAGACTTTATCATGTTATAGGCTAGAACAGCATCTCCAGTTTTAGTGTGCAGAGGATACCTCAGGACTTTGTCTCAGTGTGGGTTGTGATCCAGAAGGTTTGAGCTGGGGACTGAGGTTAGACCTTTCTAGCTAATTCTCCATTTGTGCTGATGGGGCTCACCTTGACAAGCAAGAGCTTTAACACAAAGATTGGGTGGGGAGAAGGGCTGGTTACAGGGAAAGGTCAGAAAAGCAGCATGACCCTGAGAAACACGCAGAGTTTCGTAGTGAAAGGTTTCCCACCATCAGGGGATGCCAACATTCCCTCAAAAGAGGCTGAACACAAGCTGTGGGTCCCTCCTAGCAAATGTAACCTTTCAGCAGTGACACCCAGGAATATTGTGCTACCTAAAGCATGAAGGAAGTAAAGTGAATGGACAAGATTTTTGCCAAGATGCCATGATGGCAAGCCATCCACAAACACAGCTGAATCCTGGTCTTCTAAACCCACTCTTTCAAGTCATTGTCTGAGCCTGACTTTAGTGGGAGCCTAGCAAGAGACAGTGTGCACAGAAGGCAGCGATGTGTCCAGTCCCTGTCCCCCTCCCCAAGCAGTCAGTGGCTAAGCAGAAGAGACGTCAGGGTGACATCTCCCTATTTGGGAAATTGAGAGGAAACCTCCCCAAAGAGATTTAAAAATTTGTCTTCTCAGCAACTAAAACAAATCCAAATTTATAATGACAAGTCGTGATATTTTAAATAATTTGTGTTTGTGGTTGTAAATGTCTTTAAGGTTCACTAAAATGTACTGTTTTCTTACCAGTATATGAGTCTGAAACCCACAGAGAAGGAGAATCAAGGTTTAGACAGTGGTAAAAGTCTAGCATCTAGTTTGTTTAAAGCTAGGTGTTATAAAACATGCTGGTAATTATAGCACTTGAGAATTAAGGAATAACTATAAGTTCAAGGCCACCTTGGGCTACATATGGAGTTCTGATCAGCTTGCCAGATGAGAATCCTGTCAAAGAAAAAAAAAAACAGAACAAAACAAACGAACAAACACAAAACACCAAATAAAATTTATGTTAAGGAAAAAAACAACTGTACATGAACATTCATATCAGTTTTATTTAAAATATCCCAAACATGGAGATGACTTATATGTCCATCAGCTAGTGAGTGACTGAACCATGGCACAAACTGACCAGACGACACAACCTTGTGGTAAAAAGGAATGAACTACTGACATCCACAGAAACTTGGATGGTACTCAAAGGGATCATGGGAAAGAGGGGTCATTTCCCAAAGCTTGTATGCTTTCATTACATTATGGTCTTGAAAAGGAAACACTAGAGATGGCAATAAAAATTGTGGTTGGAATGCATTGGTACAGCAGAAAAAAGCCTTTAGGGTGACAAAAGAGCTCAGCATGTGGAATTTGTCATGATCATGTGAACCCATCCATGTGGTCTAGTTGAAAATGTGCTTGTAAACATGTCCATGCACACACACACACACACACACACACACACACACACACACACACACCACGCACACACACAAATATAAAGTTGGCAAAATACAAACTTTGTGACTATTTTACCAAGATCAGGTTCTTGATCCTGATATTGAATAAGAGTTGTTCAAGACCTTACAACTTCAGGGGCCCAGGAGAGGTTCTATTTACATATGAACTTGATTTCTTCCTCAATGGAATGAATTTTCATTAAGTCTCCAGGCTAAAACATGCAGTTTTCTTGGCCCGGGGGTTGATCCTGTAACCTCAGCACTCAGGAGCTGCGGGTGAAGGATCAATGTAAGCTGAAGATCAGTCAAGGGGCTGCACGATGAGTTCTAGATCAACCGGGAATAGAAAGAACTTATCTTTAACAACAAAAAATTAAGTCAGTCTTTGATAAAAAGCTGAGCACATAGTCAACAAGAAAATAACTAAAAGCTTCCAGAAAATGTCACCAGATTCTTTAGTGTGGAAAGACCAAGCAAAAAACTTTTAATACACACGTCTCAAAATGTGGCTCTGCATGTGGTACTTGTCATGGTTCTATGAACCTAACCTTTCCATGTAGTCTAGCTGAACACACACACACACACACACACACACACACACACACACACATATACACACGCACACATACACACACATACATACATACATACATACACACACACACACACACAGACGGACAGACAGACAGAGACAGAGCTAAACTTGGCAAAATACAAGCTGCGTGAACATTGTGCCAATGTTCACAATAAATTCATGAAGATATAATTCAGAAAATTAAAGTCACAGTCAAGTGGCCTAAGGACATTTTAAACATCTTTATTTTCACATGTAATTTAAGGTGCAATCCATGAAAAGACCTGAGCCTTACCTTGGCAATTTACAAGATAAGAAAGTGTTCTGTGTTAATATTCAATGATAGTGTTAGTGTTGTCATGGATATTCTTGTCATGGGGATGTAGACTGGTTCAAACTGCCAAGAAGGTCCACAGACAAGAGCAGAACCTTCTGGAGTAAACTGTAGCAGCTAAGGGGCATGCTGTTGTTCAGGAGGCCCTCTCCCAGTGGGGGCGCTTCTTATAACAGCATCACCAACCTCAAACTACTCACCAGAGAAGGAATCCTTGTCTCCAACTCAGGCCTACTGAGTCAAAAGGCAGTCATGTGCTCTGTAATGGTGCATGAGAAAGACAGAGAAAATGTTCTATCTTCCGGTGACAGAGAGGTCATGTGACCCACATATGTGTGGTCATGCCGTCAGAAACAATGTACAACAGTGTCACTATGTAAAAGAACAGTCTTCAATCCAACAAGTAGACTCGATGATACTTGATAATGGTAGTCAGCAATGATGTTATTGGTTAGGTACACTTTCGTGATTTTTCTAGAGTATACCCCTACTTGTTTTTCTGTATTTGTTTTCTAAGTTAACCATAAAGTAGCTCTGTGCAGTTTCTTCCAGCAGAAGGCCTGATACTGTAGGAGCTGAAGGTACATGTACAGCTCCATGCTTCTAGTACAGTGGTTCTCAGTTTGTGGGTTGCGACCCCTGTGGGGTTGAACGACCTTTTCAGAGGGGTTGCCTAAGATCATCAGAAAACACAGATACTTACATTATGATTCATAACAGCAACAAAATTGCAGTTATGAGATAGCAAAGAAAACTTTATGGTTGGAGGGCGCCACAACATGAGGAGTCATATTAAGGGGTCTCAGTATTGGGAAGGTTGAGAACCACTGCTCTAGTGGGACAAGATAAGTGGTAAAGAACGATATTGGTCATCTTGACTTTGAGGAGGCCTAGCCTAAATGTGTTTGTTAGGGAAATTTTTTTTTCATGAACAGGTTTACAAAGAAAAAAAAACAATTAAAATTTTTAAATGCTTAATTAAGAAGGACAATATCTGTGAATGGTTATACAATGTTTCTATTTTAAGCTGAGTCCAAAAGTTTAAACAATTTAAAAGTTTGTAAAGTAGAAAAATTACATAAACAGTATGGGCTCAGCTTGCCAAGGCGGAAGCCATCTTGAATGGTAACCACTATGATTGTCCCAGAGTAACTCTAGTGAGTTTTCCCTGCAGTGCTTCTCAGCTCACTAAAATAGGCAATACCATTAGACCCCAGGGCCAGGAATGTGCCTGACTCCTTGATATTATCTTAAAATAAACCAGGTACATTCCCTGGGATGAAGTCACTCTTGTCCTAACCCATAAGCATGTCCTCTTTATGACTCAGACTGTGGTCATGCAATTGATCTTACTGCCCTGGACCATGTTTCTCTCACTAAGTCTCCTGATATGTGGTATTTTATGTGATGTTAGATGTGGCTAGAGTTATGCTTGGAAAAGTAACAAATGTTTATTGAATTAATCAGTGACTAGTGAAGAAGTAATTACTTCTAACTGCAGAAACATTAAGGCTTCAGAGAACATTTGGCTTTGAGATGATCTTATTGACTTTTGCTCCAAAGAAATTACAGCGTTTTGAAGCAAAAAATTTGGATGGAAAACATTATGAAAATTTGTACAAGAAGTATTTAGAGGTGATAAATACAGATGTATTAAGCCTAATTGGAAATGCATTAAAATATGATGGACAGAGGGATATATGTACATATAACAAGTCTAGTGAAAATAATGGTTCTAGCTTGGAGGTAAAAACAGCTTATATTCCAGCTGATTATTTTGTCAGCTCGACACAAGCCAGAGTTATTTGGGAAAAGGAACCTTGTCTTAGTTACGTTTTTATGGTTGTGATAAGACACAATGACCAAGGCAGCTCATTTTGAAAATACAGTGTTATTGGAGTGCATTTATTCCCACTCACACGCACGTTGTCTGCAGCTGCTTCTGCACAAATACAGAAACACTGGGGAGCTGTGACATGTACTGCTGAGCCTGCAATGAACTCTAACCACTACTTATTAGGTCACCCCAAATATAGCCCTGTTCCTTTCTCAAATCACCCTAGCACGATCCTTGTTTTAACAGTTGAAGTCCTGCATTCCAAAAAAAAAAAAAAAAAAATCCCCGAGTTCCAGCAACTCTAGATGGTCGATTACACTTTCTCACAGTGAATATCTTTGCACATAATCCACCCATAATTACATACCAAGAGGGAATTCTAATCTGACAACCTCAGGAACGTCCCTGAACAAACCAGCACCTTCATTACTTATCTGCAAAGCGACACAAGGGAAATTCTCATTCCCTGTGGTGGTATAAGGATGAAGAGGGGTGCTGCTGGTGAGGTGTTTGGACTTCCTGGGACATACCGAATGCCCCATAAATGATGGCTCTGGGAGTAATTGGTTATTAACCATACTCAGAACTGTACCATCTTGTTTATAGCTATATTCTGTGGGTTAATACCAAGCCTGGCATATAATCTGTAGTCAAAGGTCTCTTTAAATGAATATTATTGTCTTTTTTTTTTTTTTTTGTAGGCAGTCAGACATTCTGTTACCTTTAACCCAGCATCAAATACTTATCCTTCTGTCCTGCATTCAGATCGTGGCTTATTCACCCAATGAAATTACAGGTTCCAAATTAAGCAGAATTTCTAGAAGCCTTTCTCCTTAAGAGCCACTAGACTGGCCACTTTTTTTAGACTGAGAGAAGTAACGTCATGGCCACCTTCACCCTTCAGTACCCATGGAAGCTTTATACTATATTTTGTGTACTTTATACTAATATCGGATAACCTCCATGAAGGGTTAAACTCCAAGAAGACAGTCCCTGAACTGATCCTTCAAATAACTCGTGCATGGAGCCTAACCCATGTTGCACTCTAACCCAAATAGAGTCATACCTAGCACAACAGTGGAAATGCAGTCTGAGATACATGCCGTCACGCAATGTCCTTGTTGTATAGATATCATGGTATGTCCTTACTCAAGACAAGGTGGCTACAGCCACACTAGACAAGGTAATCTCAGGGGCCACTCTCATGCCTGCACTGTGGTGGTGACCTAAAGGTCATTGTGCAGCCCGTGACTATATTTTAATAGAAGGATGAATCCTTCCAGCTCTGATGAATGTTTTAGCAAGTCATTGTGTTACCTGAGCTACACTGCATCAGTTCAGAAAATTCACTTCAAGGTCTTAGTGAAGTACAAAGAGCAAGAATAGAAAATCATTTCTCCATTTATCCTTAATCTCTGTGTCTGTGTCTGTCTCTCTCTCTCTCTCTCTCTCTCTCTCTCTCTCTCT
>CABHPQ010171005.1:3334-48772 GCA_902168405.1 Peromyscus aztecus
TTTTTGTGTGTGTGTGTGTGTGTGTGTGTGTGTGTGTGTGTGTGTGTGTGTTGGTTATCTACTGCTGACCATGGGGCCTATCCTTAAGAGTGGTTTGTATACTCAGTCAAACTCCATTGGAGCAAACTAAATTTTCCTTTGCAAATGAGTGTCAATTGAAAATAGTTTTAAATAAATTTTCAATCAGTATTGAAGTATTACTCCTTTATGTGTAGAATTTTATGTAACTTGGAGTTATATATGTGTGCATAGTTGTATATATACAAATGTGTAGCTAGAGTTTTCCTGCCTGGCCCACGGTCAGGATAAATCTCTCTCACCTGCCAGTCCCACAGCCGCTCAGACCCAACCAAGTAAACACAGAGACTTATATTGCTTACAAACTGTATGGCCGTGGCAGGCTTCTTGCTAACTGTCCTTATATCTTAAATTAATCCATTTCTATAAATCTATACCTTGCCACATAGCTCGTGGCTTACCGGCATCTTTACATGCTGCTTGTCCTGGCAGTGGCTGGCAGAGACTCCCTCCGCCTTCCTGTTCTTTTAATTCTCTCTGTTAGTCCTGCCTATACTTCCTGCCTAGTCACTGGCCAATCAGTGTATTATTAGCAACACATTTGCCATACAGAACATCCCACAACACAAATGTGTTAATATTAATTAGCATTAAATATGTACACATGCATACGAGAGAGATTAAAAATATAATGCATGCATATATGTTTCCTCAAGTTAGTTTTATTTGTTCATTATTAATTAGCTTTTGGATTCTATAAAAACATTGCTATCTATTTTACTGAATGATTCTTCATCTAGAAATGTCCAATTGATATGTAAAATCTCTAATGAGCTTACAGATTCTTTCCATAAATGGAGAAGAAATGGTCTTAAACAGATTCACTTAGTGACTTACGTCTCCCACTCTCTATTAAAGTGTAAACAATTCAAAAATATTTTTAAACTGTTAAAATTAAAGTGCCAAAATATTCAAGCAGTTAAACCTTAAAATGTTAAACCAAACAACTTCTTGTGCGTATCCTTAGTGAGGAAAGTGACTCCACTAGACCAGAGGAATCACTGCTGCTTACCTAATTGGCCATGAACAGGTGGAAGTATCCATCTTCACAGATGGAGGAACTCAGACACAGAAGGATTAGGAAACTTACGTAGAGATCCACAGCTGTTCAAGTTAGTGCAGGCACATAGTAACCCACTGTGAAGGGGTTTTATCCTGGGATTTTTCCTTTGATGGATCCATTACACAGTCGCCTTAGACACAGCTTTCATTTCTTGTTAGCAATTTGCCACACTCAGGTAGGATTTGACTATATTAGTAAGTCAAGAACCCATAAAGTGGAAGTCTCTAGCACATTCATCCGCACTCCCAGATCAGTAGTTCCCAAAGCATTTTATCGACTAAGATGCAAGTATAGAAGTGAATGCTTTTCTTGTCTATACACATTGCCCCATTTTGTTCTGGTCCTACCGCCAGAATGACAGTCTCTCTGTTCTTGTCCTTTCAGCTTCAAAGTGAGCTGAGAGAATCTTCCAGTGCCTGAAGAAGGAAATCCTCCTAATCTTGGCCCAGATGCCCTCTTGTATAACTCTGCACATGCCACTGTCTCCTGTTTCTCCACTTCAGCCTGTGTGCTAACAATGGCTATGCTTGGTGGTTTTCATAAGTGTCTTGGCAAGGGCACACTCAGCTATGACAAGCTGCTAGGACAACACTTGGTATTAACTACATGTAATTTCCTTAATCCACCAGTCTGCTTTATGTGCCCTCTGTTTCATCTCTTTCCAACCCCTACCAGGATGACTTCCATTTAATATTAGCGAATGTACTAACGGGGAAAGGGAATAATGTAATTAAACTGTGATTCTGGGGATTTATTCTGAGAAACACAAGACAATCAGTTACTTTAGATTAATCTAGCCAGGTGGTTCCTGAAAGAGCTGGACTAAAAGACAATGTGCTTTTGTGTATAAAACATGAATGTTCTGAGTTGTTCTCTGATTACATTTGATGTGAGTAATTATAACATCCTTTCACTGTATATACACATTCTACTTGTAACCAAGACATAACCAAGTGTTGGATATCCCTGCCTTTGGACTTCAGAATGATTTGGAAAACTCTCTCCAAATTATTGTATATATCAATATCAGAAGAATTATTTCAGCCTGATTCAAATTACATGGAATGCTAAGCTTAACTTGACAAAAGACCTAAATTCTTGCATGTGACATGATGACTTTTGTAACTTTAACTTCAATGTAAAAATTAACTTTCTGTTGATGTCAAATTACTGTGAATTTTTCCACTGAGTCTCTTAGAACTTGGTATCACTCTAAAAGTACAGATTGATGTTACATAGTGTCACTGTAGAGACAATATCAAAATGTATTTCTAGAAAGCCTTTAAAGAGTATGCAAAAGATATGATTGACTACCACCTCTGCAAAATAAAACACAAGTAGAAAGAAATTTTGGCTAACATATTTTCATATGTAATTTTTTAAGTTGTTGCATATGGGGTATCATTTGTGGTTAGATATGTGTATACATGAATATATATGCTATGTATTAGTCATTTTTATGTGTTCTAGCAAGTACACAATATACTCAGTTGCTGTGGGATGTCTTTCTGTGCACTGCGAATATGTGTTGCTCTGATTGGTTGATAAGTAAAGCCGCATTGGCCTATGGCAGGGCAGGAAGGAGTCAGGAGGGAAAATTCAAGAGAGACAGTGAAAGGAGAATAGGAAAGACTCCAGCCTCCACCAAAGGAGCAACAAGATGCTAGCAGACAGGTAATACCATGGCCATGTGTCAATATTTGGATTAATAGGGATGGGTTAATTTAAGATGAAAGAGCTAGCTAGCAAGAAGCTGAGACCATAGGCCAAACAGTTTGTAATTAATATAAGCCTCTGAGTAATTATTTTATAAGTGGCTGTAGGACCTGGGGGTGGGAGAGATTGGTCCGAATTGCTGGGCAAGGTAGGACTGGAGAAACTTCTGACTATACTCAGTAGCTTAAACTACATTTCCCACAGTTCTGGAAGCAGAGTTATCAAAATCTTGCCAGACGTCCAGTCTGCTGAGAGCCCAACTTGTAATTTATAGATTGCTACCATCAAACTGAATCTTCATACAGAGGAGCTGACAATGAGCAGCTCTCTTTGTCTCACAAAGGCTCCATTTTCTTAATTAATTCCCAAGGTACATGCCACACTATAACTTGACTGCCAATCTGTAGATCACCATAATGGGATTGGGACCAACATAAGAATTTTAAAATAACACAAACATTATCTTAAATCAGTTTTCCATAATAAACCACAAACGTAGTGACTTAAACTACAAATACTTATACTGTAGTTTTGGAAATCCAAAACAAAGATTTTGGTAAAATAGTTTCATTGTAAGGCTATCTCTTTTTGCCTCCAATATAGGTGCTAATCTCCAAGCACTCATATTATTTCTTTGTACCAACAGAGTGTATGTTTACTAATGTTTTCATGAGAAAATTAATACTACCTTATATCATTATTCCTTATGACTATATGTAACCTCCTGACTCCCCCCTTTTACTAACTAAATCACATTGAATTTGGGCCTGAAGCATCTATATTTTTACTAAAGAGATAGATAGATGACAGGCAAATGGATGAATAGGTTGGTAGTAGATAGATTGAATGATTGATTTTTGATAGATTCAGAGAAAAAAATTAGATAATAAATAGATAGTAGACAGACAATAGATACGTGCATACATACATACATACATACATAGATGATACGCAGGTAGATAGACATGTATATAAATAATTAATGATATAGAAATGGAACTTAAAAGGCAAGTCTTTAGACTACCATGCATTTGGGCACTCACATACATAATCAAATTTGACAGAGAGTGATACCACGTATAAACACTTCTCAGTATCTTTCCAAAACTTTAAAACAACTGCTCTTTCAGTAAGACATAAATCCTCTAACAGAAATGAAATGTGAAACTAAATGTAACATCTAGGTGTTCACAGAGGATACTGAGGGAAGTAGCATAGTTGGGAAGTTTTGTTTTGTGTTTTGTTTTTGCTTTGCTTTGCAGAGTGAAAATAGGTAATAGTATTGTTTTCCCTAGCACAACACCAATAACAGTCTCTTCCCTAACATGTTACTGAAGATTTTTAAAGTGAATATACTTGGATCAAGACTAGGTTAGACAAGGAAGTAGATATGCAGGAATGGCCATCAGCTCATATGTGGTAGAAATTTTTTTTAAATAAGAGTTTAAACACTCAAAGATAGAAACGATGGATTCAGGAAAATGCAATCAAAACATTCTCATCTTTCTTCTCAGGAATGTTTAATATATGCACTATAATCATGTGAGGGAGAGTATTAAATTCAAAATCATAAAACTGTGATGATTTCCATATAAATTATTTCATAAATACATGTGATTAAAATCTTCAAAAATTTGTTTTTTGTGTAAATTCAAACTCTTACTAACAGACAAAGGGAATAAAAAAACTAATAGAAGTAGCTGTTTCAGCCAAGATGAAGAGATTGTGTGAGCTCTAATAAGTTATCAGTGAAGATGATCATTTTGGTCTTAATTTTCTCAATTCTGGAAAAATGATCATTTCAGAAATAAGAAAAGAAAAGTCATCATGGAATAAAAGATACTTCCTTCATGTTAGTTAGTCCAGAAATAGTTCTATCACCGCTTTAAGGAGAATTGCTTCATTGAAAATTAGAACATAAAATCAGTTTCCACTTGGAGATATATCTCATGAAAGTTAAGTTAGTAATTTTTTGTTTTGGTTTTGTTTTTGTTTGGGGGAGGGGGTTGTCATTATCATGTAACCTCCACCTAGCAGAGGGACTGCATGTTGAAGGATCTCAAAATGTGTTAAACTATATGTCTGTGTTTGGCCACCCACTTTTCAAGTAGACTTGATTTTGTGTATCAAGAGGACAGTCAGTATTCACTATTGATCTTGGTGACTCCTCTATCTATTCTGGCAGAAATACAAGTGCCCAGCTGCTACTTGGCACTCAGTTCCTTCCCCTCCTGGTTGTTCTGGCTGCTGCTCTTCTTGGCACAGAGCTTTTTGCCCTGTGTGGTTGAGGCACAATTGATTGACTCTCTGTTCACAGATATGGTTACTTCTCTCTGTGATACTGCCCATCAAAGCCTATTATACACATAATCCCCAGGAGTCCTCACTGCATGCTATAAACCACAGGAAAACAAGTTTGAATATAGCCACCATCGCCCTTCCCACTTAATTCTAGACTTGTACATGCCTAGTTAACAGAAAAATTTCACAGCTCACTTCCCACAATAACATGCCCTTCACAACTGCCATTCACATATAGTAAGGTTATTATTCTAAAATCAGAAAACTAGCAAGTAAAGATCTTCATACTATAATTTCTGACTTCCAGATGTGAGTCCCAGTTTCACTTTATCACTAATATATTTATGCAGCCTCATAATCTGAAAACAAGAATAATTCAATACTTAAAATTTACAAGTCAGCCTGAAATCCCAAATAAATATAAAGTGTGACTGGTAAGTGAAAAATCAGAAAACGTTCTAAACCATCCAGGTAAGTGGGGTGTCTGTATCCTTCAGTGAGAAGAGAGGTTGGACTACACTCATGTCTTGCTAACCAATGAGGAGCCTGTGAAGAGACACAATTATATCTTATTTCATAGATTCATAAGTGTCATGTAAAAATATCCTGAAAATAAAAAATATCAAACGCAGGAACTGAAATTACCCAAGAGATGAATCACAATACAAACAGACATTCTCACTTCCAAGGTGTCTATTGTTAAAGTGACATTGACTTTGAAAGAGGGACATCTTAAAAGTTGACTTGGTAATATTTGAGAAGCGGTAGCTAGAAATAGTCGCTAAATTCTGATGGCTGTTCTTTATGGGTGTGGAAGGTCAACTTATGCCTATTGTATGTGATTCCACCATCTTCACCAACATTGATCTTCTCATTCCTCTCTAGCTTGAGTAAAATTGGACATTCTACTCCCAGTCTGAAAAGACTCTTGACTCACAATGATATCACTTTCTCATGACTAGCTGAACGAATAGCTCTAAATTGCTTGGAAAACGTTTAACGGTTCCCCTAAAAGAGTTGCCCTTTAAGATAATTCTGATTCTTTACAAGACCTACTCCCATGACAATTTTTGCTATAACTACATTCAAGTACGAGCAGATTCCTAAAGTCTAATGGATTAAGAAGTACATTCTCTTTCAAAGCAAACAAATTCTTATTCCCAAAGATTGAAATCCTAGGAGAACATATAAAAATGGACACTAAGGATATGAGCTAATGCCAAAGGGCGTAAAGTTAGATCAGTTTTAACTTATTGACCTGATTCACTAAGCAGAAACTCCACCTTTTACAAGTAGATCAAACAGGTGATTTTCTTCACTGGGGTGAAATATAAAACAAAATATAGCCTATAAAAAGCAAAGTGGAAATGCAAGTGAACATGCCTTGGTTATAAATACAGGGAAATGGTTCAAAAGATGGAGACTGGAAGGTTAAAGTGGGTTTGTTATTAGCAATTTATTCACAAGCATTACTATGGCCTAGAATGTATAGATTTAACATGTGAGGCAAAACTGAGCAACTTTTAATAACTGCTTGATTGCTCATAACTGAATGCCAGACCTTATACTGAGAAATTCAATGGCTAAATTCAGGAAGATGCTTGAAGTGGAGATTTTGCATGTTAGTGGGATTAGCACCAAGGGACCACACTTAACTGACATAATGAAGGAAGAAGACTGTGAAAGAAATAATCAGACAAGACAACTTACAAATGGTTCATTGATTTCAGTGACCCTAGACATAGGATACATGTTCCGATAAATCATGTATGAGCAGAAGAGTTCCAGGTCAACAGAACAAATTTTTGTAAGAAAGTAGCAGTGGTCCTTGAACCGGTTCCTATATTTGAGACCGATAGTAGATGTAGAAGTACTAACATGAAGGTGAGAACAAATCTCCTTGAGATATTTAACTTGAACTGCTTATTTCTTTTCCAAGTCTTCCATAATGATGCCTATAGCCTTGTTAGGAGCAAATGTAACTTTCAGGGTACTGCACATCAAATGTAAACTGAGACTAATTCCAGGAAACCAAAAAGTAACTGCTGTCCAAAAGTCAGACTAGAAGCTTTGGGAAGTCAGATGACCAGCAATTTTAGCTAAGTTCCATCTTAGAGCGGATCAAGTTGATTTCAGTGTCTACTATGATTATTCCCATAGTATCTGAAAACACAATTTGAGTTAGTCTATGTGCCAGGGGGTAGAATCTCATTATTAGTCCCCTCTACTAGGAAATATAAATCAGCATTATAAGATAAGTGAAATGGCGGTCATTTGAACTACCTACCTTGAGAAACTATAAATAAGAAATAATACACCAGCCTTTAATCCCAACACTCAGGAGGCTGAGCCAGGCGGATCTCTGTGAGTTGGAGGCCAGCCTGGTCTACAGAGTGAGTTCCAGGAAAGGTGATAAGCTACACAGAAAAACACTGTCTCGAAAAACCAAAAAAAAAAAAAAAAAAAAAAGAAAAAAGAAATAATACTTTATTCCAGAAGGATGTGCAGAGACTAGTGTCACCATTTGTGACTTAAAAGATAAGGATTAGTTGATTCCCACTGTATCCTCATTCAGTTTTCATATTTTATTTGTGTAAAATACTGGTAGATGTTAGAGAATGATAGAAAATTATTATCAGTTGATCCTGGTTATGATTGCAATTGTAGTCATTATTACTAGATATTTAAGTAAATTAACCATTCTCTGATACCTGCTACATAGCTATTCTTACATAGTAAACAATTTTTTCACCATGGCTGATTATAAGACATGCAAAAGTAATTTTCTTATGCATGTGCTACCAAAATTATGCATTTATAGTACTAACTCTGAAGTATATTAGTATTCTGCCATATATCATAAGGCCACAAGGAACATGATTGTCAATTTCAAGTGGATATCACAGTTGTTCATAATATTCATGAATTTATAGTGATTGGATTAATTGGATTAATTGAAAACATAACACAATGTCAGATGAGCCTGTTTTGATTTGAACTTTTGGTTGTATAGTTAAACTCTGTTTAAAAGCTGAACATAGACTCTCACTCTATAATAGAAACTAAAATGAGTATTTCTTAAAAACAAGAGACCCTGTAGGCATCACTCAGGATTGCCATGCTCTGTGATTAAAGATTATGGAAGATAGTGAGGACATAATTCAGACAGGAGAATAGAGAATTTTCAAGAATAAAGCTTTGAGTTGTCCCTAACAGCAAAGAACCACAATTGGCTGAACTGGAAGTTGATATGAAAATCAAATATGACTATGTTAGTAATTTTAAAACTCAGGTTATAATTTTTGTGTTTTTTTTGTTTGCTCTGAAATGCCTTTATTTCCTTTTATCTCTTATTCTTTATCATGTAACTACAGAAGACTCACATGTTATATATGTAGGTATTGGAAAATTTACTCCATCATGTACAAGTTACAAGGTATCAAGGAAAATAATAAACATCCTTCCACCTCTCTAGTTACTCTTCTATGAATGTCTTTTAATTTTATATACAATACTTCTATATACATAATGAATATATATATAGTATATGTAATAGTTCTATTACAATAATTCTGCATTAGGTGGAATTGTGTCTTTACTAATTTCTTTATTTGGGAATTTCATGCCATTTAAGGATATATGTATGATGCCAAGTTAACAAGAGGTGAAATTTTAATGGTTACTTTTCATTATCAATTGGATTATTGTATTTGAAGATGATATGCTCAAATATCTAATTGAATGTTTTAACTTGGTGTGTCTACAACAGTATTTCCAGATTAGGTAAGTATTTTAATAGCTGTGAACTGATGAAAGTAGATGATGCTCTCCAATTTAGCTTGGCATCATCTATTCTAATCAATATATTATATTATATATCTAAAAGTTGAAGCTTTGATTTCTCTTCTTCCTAAGTGTTTAAGCTGGATCACTGATATTCTATACTTGTTAGTTTGTGATCTCAGTGTGAAATGCACAGCAACATCTATAAACCATAGTTCTCTCTCTCTCCAGCATGGAAACCATACCACTGGGATTATTGTCTATATAGCCTGCAAATAGAAGCTAGTAAAATCCTTAGCTTCCACAAGCATGTGATCCAATACTTCATAGTAAATCTATTTATCTATGCAATGTAACTCTCTCTCTCTCTCTCTCTCTCTCTCTCTCTCTCTCTCTCTCTCTCTTTCACACACACACACACACACACACACACACACACACATGTTCTGTTTCTGCAGAGAACTCTAATACATATGGAGAAGTAGAGAAACAAAGTTCCATATGTGGACTGTAATAAATAGATTTTTTTTGAAAGAAATAATGAGTGAGCTTTTTTTTTTCAGGACACAGCTGTTATCTCTAGGGAACACACTCAAAGTAGCAAGAAACAATTTTAATGTTTTATGATCCATTAAGCATAGAATATCTGTTTTAAGAACCATTATTTTATTTAACTAGTTTACTGAAGCTTAATAATGTTGAATTATCTGCGTGCATACACATGCACTGCCCCCAACACAGACTTACTTTAAGAAGGACTCTGTTTGACCAATGTTATTTTTACAGGAGAGTACAAGTGCTAGAAGAGAATTATAATTATAGTTTATTGAAAAGAAAACTTTTAAAAAAAAGCAGAAAATTAATATGAACAAGTTACCTAAGTTACTGTACTTATACATACAGTGAATATCAGTAAGGTATAAATAAAGATCATGACCAAAAGCAATTTGGGGAGCAAAGGATTTACAGGGTTTCCACATGCAGATTATACTCTACCACCAAAGAAAATCAAGACAGGTTCACAAACAGTACAGAAACCTGGAGGTAGGGAGTAAGCACAGAAGAGAAAGAAACGGTTCTTACTGTTTCTTACTGAATCAGTCCCCATGGCTTGCTCTTCCTGCTTTCTTATAGAACCCAGGACCACTTTGCTAAAGGTGTCACTGTCCAAAGTAAACTGGGCCCTCCAACATCAATCTCTAATCAAGAAAATGCTCCCACAGACTTTGCTATAGGTCATCTGGTAGAGACATTCTCTTAATTGAGGTTTCTCCTTCCCAAATGATCCAAATTGACCAAAAACTAGTAGTCAACAGCATCTGACCTCTCATATTTATTTAATGAACACCCTGTTTTCATAATTTCCGCCTATGCTTGACTTAATATCTGTTTTTTAATTAACATGGCCTTGGAGCAATACACTATGCCATTTATTTATATTCTACAGAGTTCAGGATGTATATTAGGGTATCCCAACTAGGTGTGTTATATGAACTTTTCTAAAGAGCCATGACAGACATAAAGAAAACTTGAACCCAGAGACAGCTTGTTGGACCAATGAGTTTTTAAGGTTATGTATAGGAGCATGGGTTAAGAATTACTTATAGAAGCATGGACAACTCCAGCAGCTATAATACTGAGGGGAAAAATCACTCTTCCCAACAGTAGTTAACTGTCTAGATTCTTAGAAAGGAACATGAACTTGTGAACCTCTCCTGCTGATAACCTTTACCTGCCAATATATCTTCAGAAGGGCTAGGACCTCATGGCTCCTCTCTTATAGTCACCTTAGCTCTAAAAATTTTGAGGGGCAATGGACTTTGTAAGTTCCTCCTCCAACAGTAGAAAGTTCCTATGCACAATCTTGCCAATGTCTTCTTTTGGTAATCATGGCTACTGATAGTTCAAGAGGGCCATGGCTACATTGTGCCAGGAAGACAGTGTTCAACCACAATATATTAAGTATACATTGGTTTTTGCACAGTGATAAAAATCATCTAAGCATTACTCTGAATATATTTAATATGTTAAGCATTGAGTATCTGCTTATGCTCTCCCATCCACACAAGATACCACTACTTATTAGATTCTCAGGCTAAAGTTATATGCCCAAGACCTTTCTGATGCTTGGGCCATGTGATCAGAGTTCACTGATGTAGTGACACATAGGTTATGTGTCTTTTATGGCAGTGTTATGAAGAAGTGTGTTTTCTCCATCAGGCATTCTTCATTCTACCAGCTAGTAATGAATGGGTAATGAATGACTGTGTTGTAATCTATTTCCTTTGTTCAAAGTACTTTCTTAATGTGAAAGTCTGAAAATATTGTTCCATCACTTTCCCATGACTTTATGAAAAAGAATGTGTGGGAGATATTTTATTGAGATTCTTACACATCTAAAAATTGTGAGATATCTTCCATCTTGCAATTTGAAGGATAATATAACTGAATATAAAGTTATGAAACCTAAATATTTTGTTCAGCATTTTGAATATTTGTCTTAGTATTTGGTATGGATAATAACAAACAGAAAGTTGTCTCTTTTGGTGCTTTGCACTCATTTCTTTCTTCATTTCCTCTTACTTTCCCACACCCTGGAACATGTTTGGCTATTCTTTACACTTACTTTTTCTGAGCTTAATGAAATTATTTCTTTCTTATACACTTGGTATTTTACTGATGACCTGCAAGATATTAAATTTTTAAATAATTTGTTAATTAATTCCTTTCTCATTTTCAGGACATTTAAATTCATGTTCCTACTTAGTGGAAGGATAGTGAGAAAATAAGTCACATATAAACAAACATATACATGAATAGATGACAGATAGATAAATTATGGTTGGTAGATAGATAGATACATAGATAGATAGAACTGGATGCAGATATCCACGGTCAGGCCCCGGGTGGAGCTCTGGGAGTCCAATTGGCGAGAAGGAGGAGGGTTTATGTGAGCAAGAGTTGTTGGGACCAGGGATGGATGGAATACAGGGACGAGTGGCCAAACGAATGGAAACACATGAACTGTGAACCAATGGCTGAGGGGCCCCCAACTGGATCAGGCCCTCTGAATGGGTGAGACAGTTAATTGGCTTGATCTGTCTGGGAGGCATCCAGGAAGTTGGACCGGGTCCTGTGCTCAGTGCATGAATTGGCTGTATTTGAAACCTGGGGCTTAGCAGAGACACTTGGCTCAGCCTGGGAGGAGGGGACTAGACCTGCCTGGACTGAGTCCACCAGGTTGATCTCAATCTTCGGGAGAGTCATTGCCCTGGAGGAGATGGAAATGGGGGGTGGGTCGGGGGTCGGGGGCGGGGCGGGAGGGGAGAGAACGGGGGAATCTATGGCTGATATGTAAAGTTGAATTATATTGTAAAATAAAATAAAATAAATTCCAACAAAAAAAGAAGATAGGTAGATAGATAGATAGATAGATAGAGAGAGAGAGAGAGAGAGAGATATGAATAGATAGAGAGATGGAGAGATAGATAAACAGATGACAGACAGCTAGATAGACAATAGGCTGGTTGATTGATTGACTGATTTGATCTATATTTTTAATTTTCTTCCATGGTATAGTGTTCAATAGACCTTTCATCTTTATTATCTTTACATCTATATTGCATTTAGTTACTAACAAGAGCTCTTCTAAATTTGTGATGTCTGCTCTCAACATATCCTATGCTTACTTCACTTATGTAACGTTCTTTTTCCTCTCTTACAGTATTAATGAGAGAGTTGATATTTTCTTCTTCAGTTCTTATTCTATTTCCCCTGAATATATATATTGGCCTGTGTGTCCTAGTCCAGTGATAAGTTGAATCTTTCTCGGGTATGCATTGGCTGGTGCTGATGATGGAAGTAGTGTGCATAACTGTAATTCAGAACGTCTGATCAATCTACTCCCTAAAAATACCTAAAGCAAGACTGTGTGGTCGATAGTTGAGCAGACATCTATCAAAAGAGCTGCTTATGTTAACACTGGAACCAAAGGATGATGCCTGAATTTGCGTGATTTATCATTATAATTTTCCATTCTGCAGTGGTTTCTTTTAGGTGGAAAGTGAAGAAACAGCTATATAAAACAAAACTATGCATATATTAGGTCAAATTTTATCTGCATACAACACTCTCTGAAAAGGAAATAGACCCTTACAAGTTGTATTAACTATTTCAGTTCAATATCTATTATATTTTAACTACTACTTCAGTGTATCTGTTCCCTTGGTCTAAAGGAATTATAATATCTCTATAAGTGTGTTTTTTAATTCTATGGGGACAATTTCATATTGATATTTTCACATGTGGAATAATTTTGCACATCATTTATCATATATTTCATGTTACTTTTTGGTTCTGTCTTCATAATGTTAAATCATCTGGCAAAATGTAACATGTCTAGATACCGTCAAAAGTGCAAAGACAACTCACAGAATGGGAGAAAATATTTGAAAGCCATGTATAATAAAAGATTGATACTTGGAGTACATAAATACCTATAACTTAGCAACAATTGAAAAATGAATTAAGGACTTAAATAGTACACAAAAAAATAGATATATAGAGAGCCTGTAAAGACATTAAGGAATTTCAAGTCAATGCCACAATGAAATATTACTTCACACTCATTAGGATGTCTATTATTTACAAAATGGAAAACACTAAGTATTGGTAAAAATATGGAGAAAGAGAGGAGCCTTGTCCTCTGCTAATTGAAATGTAAAATGATGTGGCTGCTGTTAAAACATACAGTATAATGTAATATCCTACACTGGATTATGGGTCACCAATCAGGAACCACATTCCTGAATAAAATTAACACTCCTCCACAATAGCCATCAACCAACAATTTTGCCACAGCTAGTGGTATTACTTCATGAACTCCTCCCAAATGCAGGCTTGTTGACCCCATTCCCACCCCCTGGCTTATCTTTTTCAGCAGTCACAGTCACTGTGACATCCTATGCGCCATGGAATTGAGTCCAGAAAACATTATTTTGCTGCGGACACCCACGACTTCTGGCTTCTATAATCTTTTCCTCCCCATCCCCTTTTCTGCAATGTCTGGGCAGAGAGTCTCTATCAATAGCATTAGAAATAATCTAAAGGAAAACTCACTTGGAGGGTATTAAATTTGTAATACTTCAAAACTGCAAACTCCACTGGGTGGTGGTGGTGCACACCTTTAATCCCAGCACTCAGGAGGCAGAGCCAGGCGGATCTCTGTGAGTTTGAGGCCAACCTGCTCTACAGAGCAAGATCCAGGACAGGCACCAAACTACACAGAGAAACCCCGTCTCGAAAAACAAAAATAACAACAAAAATTGCATACTTCAAGGAAGCAAAAGTCAAAAGTTCAAAGTCTCCATACTTAATAAGACAGGTTCTGACTAAGGAGGTATCACATTAGAGAAGAAGGAACCAAGTCTCAGATGAGTTAAATAACTTAAAGGTGCCAACATAAAAGTCAATAGATTTGGGATTAAAATAAAGGTTTGATTCCAAAATATGTTCTCATTAATGGTACACATACAACTTCTATAAAACAAGAGTTTTAATCCTCATTATAGTGAAGATTTGTTGTTTGATGACAATACATAATTTCCCACCTCTGGTCACTCCTTAATTTTGTGTAAGAAAGATCAACAGAACACGTGCCTGTAATCTCAGTACTAAGGGTGCTGAGGCAGGAGAATTACAAGTTAGAGGCCAGATTGTAGCATGTAATGAAATCTTGTCAGAAAAAAAAGCAGGATAAAGGGAAGTAGGGAAGAAATGAAAGAAAAGAAGGAAGACATAAATAAAGAGATAAACTGAAAGGGCTATAGTATGAATTTCACACTGAGGAAATTCAAATTACAGAGCAAAAGCATTGTCAATGCCTTGTGAGTGACTGAGTAGGATAAAAAGAAAAATCATATGTATTCACATATAAATATGCATTATACAGATACACAGAGGTACATATATGTATATAAATTTGTATCATTTTTCAATAGGCAGACTTTCCATTAGCTTCAGTAGACAGCTGCTTAAATTGCACCCATTATCTGTATAAATATATAATGTCCCAAGTGTGCAATTATGTTAGCCCACAGTGGAGAATGACTTGACTTTAAATCCCTGTGCTGGGAACATGACTGATTCTGAAAGATTTGCATTTGAAAGGAAGAAACTCTTCACAGAAGCTGTCAGTAGCTCAATGAAGCCTATTAGTGCACTTTTATACTAAAGAAAGGATTGTTATGGCTGGGAATTTTCCCTGCCTCCCAGCCAGAGGGATACACTTTCCCTATCACAGTTTGATGAGTTTGGGTATAGTTGGCTTATTGCCATTCCTCCAAGGCAGAACATTCTCTCAAGACACATTTTTGCTTACAATATGTAGGAAGTCAGTATCCAAAACACAATTTGGGGAGTCCATTTACTGTCCAATCGATACTATCATTCTTGGAGCTAAATATACACATTTATTATTTCATCACAATTGCACTATCATCATTAAAAAGCTTCCACAATCTTTTTCTCTAAGTGCTTAACTGGACAAAAATGATTGTGTATTTCTTAAAGAAGTTAACTGCCTGCTAAAATTACAAACTGAATTTACAAATTCTGAAAGTACAGCTTCTCACTCTACAGAGAAGAAAACTAATCTTTTTAATTTTATGTTGGATTGGAATCTATTTTATATAATATGATCATTAATATATGAGATAACTGCTATATTTCCGCAACCTACCAAGATATCACACTAACTATAGTGTACTACAGAACATTTTAACAATGTCCTGAAAGATAAGACTTCTGGAACACATGAAATTAAGTTAACTAAGACTTTCTGTGATAAATATGTATCATAGAAGAGTGGTAACGTAATGTAAAGTAATTTTGAGATTGTATTGAATATAGTATATTAAACTGAAGGTGCCTATTGCATAAAATACAACATATTTAAAGTCAGAACTGAAAGAATTTATAATTGATAACATTTTTAAATAGAATATAAAATCCCAAGTCCCCAAAGAGAAGATGATGTTTGTACTGTGAAGTAGTCTTAAGGATACTGAGTGAAACAAAGCTTGCAAAGCCAAGGAATTTTGCTGTGCTATGGTTACGTGTCCCACTGAAGCAATATTTAGAAGTCTGTAGTTTGGGAAGTATTTAGATATGAGTTTTCTGATCCCATCAATAGAGTATGAATTTATTGAGTAGTTCATAATATTATTTTATATTGAGAGATGATGAAAACTAAGAAGGTAAGACATTATTGGAGGAAGTTAGATTTTGTGGACAATATCTTGTCTCTACTCCTCCTTTTCTGTTTCCTGGCCATCATGAGGTGAGTAACTCTGGCTACTATGCCTTACAAACTGAGATGTTCTGTCTCAGCATAGGCCCAGAAACAGTGGAGGTATGTGACCATAGACTAAAACCTTGGCCCAAACCAGACCTTTCTTGCTTTAAACTTTTCAAATATTTAAACATGGCAAGGGAAATATGGATAACTGGAATGCAAAGATGTAAAAAAACAAAATTGATTTGCCCATTGGATTCCAGCCTTCTCTGTCATTTTTTCATCTTCCCAGGATTAAAAATGTAATAATGTGGGGTTGTAAGATGGCTCGGCTTTGAAGAGTGCTTGTAAGTCAGTTCCAGCTCAATTCCTTCAAGTCCTGTGTCAAAAGACTGTGGTGACATTAGCAGTACGGACTTACCTTCAAGTCAGAGAGAACTAAAGTCAACAGCAATAGCTCATATTGTTTGGAGAGTCTCTCAGAGTTTCTTGAACAACAACTTGAAAGGAGATTTCCAATGCCAGAAACTAGGGATTATATTCGACAGTCTATGGCTCTAATGTGCTTTGCAGATTGCCAAGAGGAAAAAGCAATCAATAGTTCTTTCCAGCTGTAAAACCCATAAGCCATAATGACCAGCTTGGTAAGATATCCCAACCAGGCAATAGTTACATTTATCTTTGGAATAACCTAGAGTAATATAATTGGTCTTAAGACTCACTCAACAAGAGGAAGTTAATGCTTGTTCATGTAAACACAGCCAAATATTAGTTGGTGAAATCAAGGAACCTATAAGAGAACCTACTTTAACCAGTATAATTAAACCAGAATAATTCTGAACTGCATCCTACATACTTATCCTTACATCGAATAGATAAGTATAACTCTCGCTCTTCATCTAACTTCTATTTTCAGCAGACTGAGACCATTATAGAAAGCCAGAACTGGTCAAAATTCAGAAAACAACTGACTAGTTAGTGGCCAACCCTAACTGATACATCTACAACAGAACTCTATAACTCCAGTTTAGGAAACAAGTTGGAAAAGAGGTGAAAAGAATGTAAGAGACAGAGGACCAGGACATCATCTGTGAAATACAGTCTTCTGTATATGACAAGGAAGCTGCACCAATTAAACTTCAAAAAATATGCCTACCTAAACTAAATTTGTACAATGACAAAATTGTGGTGGTATTGTGTTCTCCAAAATATTGTGCATGCTAATAAATTTATCTGGGGTCAGAGACAGAACAATCACAATATTAAACATAAAGGATAGGCAGTGGTAGCACACGCCTTTAATCCTAGCATTCCAGAGGCAGAAATCCATCTGTTCAAGGATACAACCAAGCATGGTGACTCACGCCTTTAATCCCAGAAAGCCAGCCTTTATTCCCAGGGAGTGATGGCAAAAACAGAAAGATATATAAGGCGTGGAGACCAGACACTAGAAGCATTTGGCCTGGTTAAGCATTTGGCAGGTTAAGCTTTTAGGCTTTGAGCAACACAGTTCAGCTGAGATCCATTTGGGTGAGGACTCAGAAGCTTCCAGTCCGAGGAAACAGGATCAGCTGAGAATTTGGCCAGGTGAGGTAGCTGTGGCTTGATCTGTCTCTTTGACCATCCAGTGTTCACCCCAATAACTGGCCTCAGGTTTGATTTTATTAATAAAGACCTTTTAAGATTCTGCTACACAAAATGTGGTGGCTTCTAATACAAAAGGGGGAAGCCCAAAAGGCACCATCCCGAGATGAAGAGCTAAAAGCAATTAATGACTGCTCAGAGAGAGAAAATGTATCTTCTCAAGGGGTGACTTCTTTGATAGGTTACAGAATCTCACATGGTTAGCCCTAAATACAGATATGTGGGAGCAATAAAAAATGAACTGCAGGAATATGTAATGTGCATATATGTGTGTGTGCATAACTATTATAATTAAAGGTAAAAAAAATTTGAACGTGAGTCTGGGGAAGGACACAGGGGAATTTGGAGGGGGAGCAGCAGAGATAGCTATGTTGTATGAAATTCTCAGAAAATAATGGCCTATATTCTTGCAGAGGATTGAAGTTCATTTCTGAAGTTCCTTTCCCAGCATACACATCAGGGAGCTCACAACTGTAATAAGCCTGTAACTCTAGCTCCAGGGTATGTGATGCCTTCTTCTGGCCTCTATGAACAACCATATGCACATGTGCACACTGACAAGTATGCATTCACATGTGTTAATACACACGTACAAATACGTATTCATATGTATATGTATACACACACAGAGAGAGAGAGAGACAGAGAGGGAGGGAGAGATACACACATAGTGATGGACTGATTTCAAGACATCAGGCAGGCAGATGCAACCCAAGACCAAATAGCAAAAAGAGAACAGCAATCACAAGAAAACAGAATTCTACAGGCTGGAGGTAGCTAAGTGGTTAAGGGTGCTGGCTGCTCTTCCAGAGGAACCAGGTTCAATGTCTAGCACCCATATTGTAGCTATTGTAGGTCCACAGAATCAAAAGCCTATATTGGACTTCAAGAGCACTAGGTATAAAGCTGGTGTATAGACATATCCAGGCCAAACACCTATACACATAATAAATCTAAAGACATAGAGAAAATGGAATTCTATTGGTGGGATGTTACACCTATACTTTTAGTACTGAGAAAGCTGAGAGAAGAGAACATTTCTGAGCCAGCTTAGGTTACATAGAAAAATTTTGTCTCAAAAAGAAGATGGAATACAGACAATGATATTCCTACTATTTAATTCTTACTATTAAAGGTTATCAGATGATGGACTCCAGGATATTTGCTTTAGGGTAAAGAATTTAGGGTCTCATAAAATTGTCACTTTACTCATTAGGAGCTCATCAGGCATTTACTACATTTGAACAATCTACTATATGCTTGTGATTTTAAGATATTGAAAAAAGTGGATTAATATATTGAGAAAATGCAGATAAATCATCTAGGAACTAAGTTCTAATACATAATATCTTACATGAGTAGGTGAATACATAGGTATATGGATTAATGCTTTCATATAGATATATGTGAAACAACTTAAACAATAACTTGATGAAATAGATGAAAAGAATTAAAACAGCTGATAATTCATTTTCCTATTATGAACATGTAAATCAGTTCCTAAAGTGTAGATTCCTAGAGGCAATTCCTACTCCAGGAGCTCATTCTGGTGATCTCACCATCCTTCTTTAGAATGCTGTATACACACACACACACACACGTGGGCTCACCACCTTGGTTTCTCTTATACTTCTTTTTGCTATAGTGGTCACTTTCCTCAGTTATTAACATTCTAAAATATAGACATAAATCTATCCATTTAACTCTCAAAACAGCTCCAAATGGAGCAATTATTAAGATGTGATGTTTTTCAGGGTGCCTAGAGGCCTGAGCAAAGTAGAGAGAGATACAGGATAGTAAATACATAGCTCTACCAGGATCAAATTAGCTCAAATTCCTCAATTTTCCAGAGAGAAATTAATCTTACTCATTTTCCTCTAATTTTTTTAATTCCATTTCTAGTCACTTCTCTAGGCAGTATGAATTACAAGATGAGATTTTAATATAGAATTCCTTTTTTGGGATTGTATAAGTGTTGCCAGTGCAGGGGCTGAGGTGATATTTCATGTCTCTCTGTCTTTCATTCATTTGACTTGGACTATTGGTTTCTTTCCTCCTGTGGAAGCTTGCATGACACCTTCTGGTACCAGGAAAACTTGGTCACTGGGAGGAGGCTGCCAAATGAAACCCAGCACAGATTCAGGGTCCTGTGTCCAAAGTGCACAGTGTCTTCAATAGTAGGGACTTACCTTCAGCCTCTGGTTGGCAATAACAATAACCTAAAATATTTGGAGGGAGTCTCTTTGACTCTTCTGACCATCAAATCATGAGGAAACTTCTCATGAAAGGTATTGTTTTCTTAGTCTATGATTCATGGTAGAAGTATTGTGATGGGAATATCCATCTCTGGTGGGAAATTTTCATTTAAACTATGTATTTATATGCCTACATATAGACTTATATGTATTGTATGTAATTAAAAAAATAGATAGTACTATGATTCCTTCTCATGTTTTCAGAAATCCTTATTCTTAATTTTCACTCTCTCCACCCTCCCAATTAAACACACTTCCATTTTCCCCATTTCTCCCCTCAAATTACTCTTTACCTTGCTTTTCCCTTCTCCACCCTCATCCACAATTCCATGATCCCTGTTAACTTTCCAGGCTTCTATGGCTACTCCAGGTTATATGCACATATTTGAAGATCTGTAGTTAGGAACCACAGGTGAGAGACAACTTGGAAAAAAATTGCCCTTCTAAGACTAGGTTACCTCATTCAATATAATCTTTTATAGTTCTATCCATTTACCTGCATATTTCAGTTTTTCTTTACAACTGAAGAATCTTCCATAGTGTTTATTTACTGCATATTAATCAGTTGAAGCACATTTAAGTAGTTTGCATTTCTCAGGTAATATGAATAGAAGAGCAATGGACATAGGTAAGTGTCTGTAAAGTATGATGTCAAGTCGTTTACTTATATGCCAAGGAGTAGTACAGCTGGATCATATGGTAGATATATTTCCAGGTTTTTGAGGGTTCTCCACACTGTTTCGAGATTGTTTTTTATTTTAAAAAAAATTATCAAATTGTATTGCGCTTAAGAACAAAGTACTAAGTGTAGCTGAAAGTTTTCCTATGTCCTGTCTGGTCCACAGTCAGAACAAATCTCTCTCATCTGCCAGTCCTGCACGTAAACACACAGAGGCTTATATTAATTAAAACTGCTCGGCCATTAGCTCAGGCTAATTACTGACTAGCTCTTACACTTAAACTCAGCCCATTTCTGTTAATCTATATGTTGCCATGTGTTCCATGGCTTTACCTGAGTGTCATTACATGCTGTTCCCCGGACGGCTGGCTGACGTCTCCTCTGCTCTGTCTTTCTCCTTCCTCTCTATAAGCTTGGATTCTCTGCCGGCCTCTAAGCTGCCTTGCCATAGGCCAAATGGCTTTATTTATCAACCAATCAGAGCAACATATATTCACAGCATATAGAAAGATATTCCCCCATCACTTCCCCTTTCCTTTCTAAACAAAAGGAAGGTTTTAACTTTAACCTAGTAAAATTACATATATCAAGCAAGAATTACAGTTACAATATCTAGTCCATTTGTATTTTGTAAAATGAAGAGAGAGGAAAAGGAATATATGCAGTTTATAAAGAAACAGTTTTAAAACATAAAGTCTTTAAAGAGACAGTAAAGGTAATATAAAAAATAAGCCACATAAAGATGGAAATCACACACAGAGTCTGGATTATATTGTCTTTGGGATTTTTAACTGCAGAAAGACATTTGATTAGAGATTTCTGGGCTACAAACTGCCGGATGGAATCATAGACCTACTTCCCATAGTCAGTAGTGAGCATCGTTCCCAGAGCTGGTGGTAAATGTAGTTCTGCCGTGTTTGGAAGCTAAGGTGGGCAGAGCCAGCAGCCAAAGCTGCCATTTTAGTCCTAATAATGCTGAAGTTTAAAGCAATAGAATCACAAAAAGACAGAATGAGATAAAATAAACCTCTAAATAGTTCACATTATATGTACAAATGTACGTAGGCCTGAAAGAGAGAGGAGACGCAAGCCCACCATCCAGGGAGCAGCATGTAATAGCACACAGGTAAAGCCATGGAATAAATGGCAACATATAGATTAACAGAAATGGCCTGAGTTTAAGGGTAAGAGGTAGTCAATGGAAAGCCTGAGCTAATGGCCGAGCAGTTTTAGTTAATATAAGCTTCTATGTGTTTACTTGGAGGACATAAATAGGAGAGATTTGTCCTGACTGCAGGTTGTCTGGGACACAAGAAAACATTTAGCTACAACTAAGTACTCTATTGTTGATATTTAGGGTTCAATATATGTTAAACTATATTCAAATCATCTTTATCCTTAGTTGGATTGCTTTTGAGTCTGAATACTTAAAATGTCCCAGGATGGAGATGGATGCATTAAGTTTTTTCCTACAGTGTATCATTTTTATAGTTGCATCAGTAAATAATTTACTTTTACATACAAGTCCAGACATTACTAAAGACTTAGCAATGCAAAAACATAGTATCATCCTCAGGGTTGGCAAACATGATTAGGAAAACTAAACAAAAAAAAAAAAACACAAAAAACAGGAAATGACAATCGTAAAAGCACAAAATGGAGATCAAAAAAGAGCTTAAAGTTGAAAGAAAATATTGAACAATGACGGAGGAAGTCAGCTAGAAAATAGATCAAGATGACAGAAGTGAAGTGTGAAAAGAAACAGAAAAAAAAAGGGACAATTATTAAGCAATAAGAAAAGACGTTTTTGAAGAATTAAAGGATATGGACTTAAGATTAAATCTTACCCATAGAAGAGGCAACATATTGTATTAACATGTGAATGTAAGTTATTTTCAAGAGAGTGGGGTCAAAAATACAAGAGGACATGTTCAAAAGGTCAAAAGTGGCAAGACCCCAGGCATTGAAGCAAAATTGTTGGTTGGAATGAAATGGTCTTCAAGCTCTGAACAAAAGTAATTTTTAACCTAAAATCATACTGTGGTATCAGTGTGGAGTGATTATGTAAATATGTGTTTGGCTATATTAGCTACCAAATTGGAACTGTTATATATATTCCTCATTTAAAATTAAATTTTCTGTTGTAGATAACTAGTTTACCTTAAGTTCTACTTTGTTTCATATTAAAATTACTTGAACAGATTTATCTTGGTTGGTGATAAATTTTTATCTTGGCCTATAAGCTTTAAATGATTCTGTAGTGAATTACATAGGATGGAGTTTTTCCTCAAGTAAATCTAATAATCCTCACCAGTGTTTCTTTCAACTTATTTTGTGCTTCCATTTTTTTTGTGTGTTTTATCCATTTAAGTTGAATGATTTATTTTCCTATTCTTATTTTATACCTTTCATTAGTTTTCTTTGACAATTTTCTGCATGTATATATTGTATTTTTGATATTCATACCCACCCTGTCACACTCTCCTTGCTTCCTTCCATCCCTGACAATGCCCCTACATCCTTAAAATATTTTCTCACATTCTTGTCTTCTTCTTTCATCGCATAATCCACTGACTTTAACAATTTTTGTCAGTGTGACCACAGGTTTTGCATTCTTCTTCTAAGCCCGGTATGTTCACTGTGGGTACCAGGTGAAAACAATGACTACCTCTGCCCCCAAATCCACCTGAAGCCATTGTGAGTTCCTCCCTGATCTATGATTGACTCATGACAAGCTCAATTCTATGCAGATTGAGGTTTCTCACTTTCTCTTTGTGGTTACATTCTTTCTGTCTTCTCTTCCACAAATTCCTTGAACCTTAAAGGGGATGATATGAGTCTTTTGTTTCAGACTTACCAATATCCATCACTTCTTATCAGAAATTTTAGCATTCATGACTCTGACTTCACCAGAGTTAAATGGAAAGAGAAACTTGTCTGGTAAAGATTGAGTGCATCATCTATCTACAAGTTTGTAATACTTGTATTTTAAATGAATCATTGATCCATTTTAATGTCAATATCTAGTCGTCTCCTTAAATCTTGCAGAACTTTAATACATTTTAACAATGATCATGAAGTATCACATAATGCTAAATATTAACATGTCCCTTGTCAAACATTTCAAATCAGGACTAGTGTTTTAAATCCTTATTTATATTAGTTATTAAACAGGTAAACTGTTCACCCTATGCAAACACTGTCTTAAATATTTTAAGATCATCTTATGATACTTAAATATTCATGATTTACTATTGTCCTATATTTCACATTTTATTTTTCCACATCTACTGTTTTATTTTGGTTTCTATTTATTTTCCCCTTGAATATTTTCATTCTATTTTTAACCTTTTCCAAAACTACACCTTTGAAAGCTTTTCTAGTGAATGTGTCCCACTGATACAGTTTTTAAAATTCATTTACAAAATATCCATTCAATTCTCTTTCTTGAACAATGGCTTCCCTACATAAAAGTCACATACTGACAATTGCTTAGCATTCCTTCTTTTATTACTTTGTGCACTCTTTTCTAAATTCCACCTGTGCTCAAGAGAAATATCCTGTTGGTTTCATCGATTTTTTTCTTGGCAGATAATTTTTCATTGCACTTTGAGTTCATTTAAAGTCTCATGTTTTTTGAAACTTTATAACTTTAACAACAATTATTTGCTTGTAGACAAATATTTGTTCATAAGATTTTCATTTTGCTTTTTTAATCATTTTATTTTTTGAGATTGTAATATAATTGCCTTATTACTGCCTTCACTTTCTTCATTCCAAACCACACCCCCCATATACCCTTACTTCCTCTCTTTCAAATTAAAGAGCTCTTTTTCCATTAATTGCTGATAGGTGCATATGTGAATATAGATATGCACATATATTCCTAAATGCATAAATATAACCTGCTCAGACTGTATATTTCACTCCTATGTATTTTTCAGGCCTGACCATTACCTTGCTTTTAAAATCTAAGGCCTTTTATATGTTCTCTGTTACCCAAAATTCTTGCAATTTATATTTTAAAAACTTCTTCTTGGAGGTTTAATCCAAGCACTCAGAAGACAGAGGCATGTGGAATCTGTGAGTTTTAGGTCAATCTGGTCTACAAAGTGAGTTCCAGCACAGTCAGGGCTGTTACATAGAGAAACCCTTTCTCAAAAAAAAAAAAAATCTCTTCAACAGTCCATTAGTTTTACCCTCTATTTACAATTAATTATGTATCTTGGAGTTTTGTGCTTTATTTCCACATGTTTAAATATTATTTAATTGTTTTCATACAGTATAATTTTATCATGTTTTCTACTCTCCCAACTCTTCCCACATCATACCAACTTCCCTATCCACCCTGCTTTATGTTCTCTTTCTTTCTCTCTCTCTCACTTTTAAGAAAAGCCTAGGCAAACAAAAATCAAAACTAACATGAAAAAAATGGAAGAGACAGAGTGGAGAGAGGGAGTGCAGGGAGAGATAGGTGGAATTGCGGGGCCTTTGGTTATAAACCTGGCATAGTAGAAACTTCCTGGAATGTACACAGGTGATCTTAATGAGAACTCCTAGTAATGGGGAATATGGAGGCTCAACTGGCAACCTCTTGTCTCCAGGCAAAGCTTCTAGTGATAGGACTGGGTTGCATAGCATTTAGTTGTTGGCCAGTGGGGTCCCATGGAAATCCCCAAACAACCAAAGCTGATGTTAAGACAAAGGGTTGTTCTCTTCAAACTGACAGTTCAGCTGCATTGCCAAGGACAACACCCACACAACTCATGGAACATGGAGAAGTCGAGCTGATGCCTACATGGAGCTCCCACCCCTACATTCCAGCCACAAAACCTTTGATTTATAATCTGCCCTGCCTATAAAATATGCTAGGGCAATGATGTTACAGAATTTGTGGGAGTAGACAACCAATGTCTGATGGGACTTAAAGCCCATACCATGAAAAGGAACCCATATCAGACACTGCTTGGTTAACCAAGAACCAAAAATGATATAACCCAGAGACCTAGAGTAAAACCAAGCACCACTGGCACCAGCCAAAACCAAAAATGGAGCAATAAAGTGACTCATAATGATATTCTGCTCGACTCATACATCAGTGCTGTATTCAGTCTTCATCAGAGAAGATTTCTCCAGCAGATGATTTCGAACAAATGCAGACACTCACAGGGAGATATTCCACAGAGAGGGTCTAAATGGAAGGTTTCCATCAAATTCCTCCTCTTAGAGTTAACGGAATCCCAGAGAATGAAAGGTAGAAAGATTTTAAGAGCCGGAGAGGATGGAGGATACTAGGAGAACAAGGCCCTATGAATCAAATAACCAAGATGCATAAGAGTTCACAGAGAATGAAGCAGCAATTACAGGGTCTACATGGGTCTGCACCAGGTCCTCTGCTTATATAGCAAAGCTTTTAGCTTATTATTTTTATGGAATTCCTGATATGAGAATGAGTGGGTCTCTGACTCTTGTTCCTGCTCTTGGGACTGATTTCCTCCTGTTGGGTTGCTATGTTCAACTTTGATATGACAGTTTTTCCTCCATCTTATTATATTTTATTTTGTCATGTTTGATTGTTATCTCTTAGAAGCCTAATCTTTTCTAATGAAAAAGGGAGTAGATCTGGAAGGAAAGGGAGGTGGGGAAGAAATGGGAACAGTAGAGGGAGGGGATACTACAATCTGGATATATTTTGTGAGAAGAGGACCCATTTTCAATAAATGGAAAAAAAAGAATTTGTGCAAGAGCTGAGGAGATTACATGGGGTGGAGGGGAGTCCAAATGTTGTGAAACACACACACACACACATACAATACAAACAACAACAATAAAACAAAACAAACAGATTTTGTTTTGAGTTTGAGCAGAATAAAGATGGGACAAACCAGCCATTTCTTGATTGGATTTAAGGCCCACTCTGTTTGATGGAACCCATACCTGACATTTCTAGAGTGGCCAGAGATAGGAGCCTAGATAGACGGCATCTTTAATTGTCTCTCTTGTATACACTCTATCTCAGCCAGTGCTCATCTGATATCATAAGTATCTAAGTATCTAAGCACTGACAAATCATGTAGCATGTTCCTGAAGCTTTATCTCATGTCCTCTGGAGAGCCATTACAATCCAGAGTTTCCATTACATTGTAACTGACTAGCATAGCAATATGCATAGTTTCAGTTTCCATGGAGGGAAAAAGAACAGGAAACGTCAACCACTTACAAGGAACTATAGGAAACTAAGGAATGCTGAGAAGAGCACACCAATTGGCTATCTGACACCAAATGGTCATCTCTGAAAACATACATTCAAATATACTTCTAAATGTGGTACATGCACAGTGATTTTTTTTAAAGATTTATTTATTTATTGTGTATACAGAAGAGGGCACCAGATCTCATTACAGATGGTTGTGAGCCACCTTGTGGATGCTGGGAATTGAACTCAGGACCTCTGGAAGAGCAGTCAGTCAGTGCTCTTAACCTCTGAGCCACCTCTCCAGCCCGCACAGTGAATTTTTATTCAACTACAAGGAA
The DNA here is from genome assembly GCA_902168405.1 of Peromyscus aztecus. Classification (NCBI taxonomy): domain Eukaryota; kingdom Metazoa; phylum Chordata; class Mammalia; order Rodentia; family Cricetidae; genus Peromyscus; species Peromyscus aztecus. The sequence goes on from CABHPQ010171005.1 coordinate 30,682, forward strand.
CAATGAATTTATGAACTTTGAAGGTAAATGTGTGAAACTGGGGATCATCATGGAAAGGGGGCAAGTCAGTACACAAAACAAGAAGGAGGTATTTCTTTTCATATACTGGGTCTAGGTAGAGGATAAGACAGAAATATAAAACTAGTACTATTAGCCACGTGGAAAGAGAAAAAGGACATCAGCAAGGTGATAAGGAAGGATACAGGTAGTAAAATGATCTAATTATGTTAAACAGATCTATGGAAAAACTATTACATTTTAAATTAAATATGCTAATAGAAATAAACTTGTAAAAACAGCTTTGAATTCATAGAAAGTTAATTTCTTACTTCATTGCCACTATTGGTTCAGTTAAACATCCAGGTTTTCAAGGTTTTCAAGTTTGTCTAAGTTTGGGCTCTTGACTATATCTTATTGTACTACTCTGGACTGTTATACATGTTTGAAATAAAGCCTGGTGCTATATCACCCAATAACTTTATCATGTACTTACACTCGTGTATACATAATGCAGAGTAACTTGACCTTCTTCTAGTAAAACTAGTAATGCTGCCCTTATACTCAATAAGCATTTGGTTGATTCTTTGCTTCAACTTACTTTTCAGCTTCATTGGGAGGGATCCTTTCTTTACTTGAATTCCTTCAGTACTATCAGAATCTCAGTTCTTTCCTCTTGACATCTCCTTTAACTCTTATAACCTCCTTCTTGTGCTTTACGAACATTCCTTCCAATTTCACTATGAACAGCTCCCACAACAAACACCTTTAAAACAGAATTGTGATGCCATACCCACAGCTTACACTTTTTTTTTTTACCTATTTCTCAAAGCTAAAAGGAAAAACAGTAAATTTGATTAGCACTGTCATAACCCATCTTACTGAATGCTTGTTCCCACACCTTCCCACAGTAGACCATTAATTCTCTCCTCCCTCCCTGCCTGAGCGTCTCTTCTTTGGTTGTATGTTTACATGTTTATTCCCTCTATTGAATCTTTCCACTGGACTTGCACATAAACTTTCCCTTTGATATTGGCTCTTTCATCTCTATTACATCTCAGGAAGAGCCACGCATCTTTAATAATCCTGGGAATAGCCATCTCAGTGGTGTCTTTGTTGACTGCCTTTTTACTGATTCACAGCCTCCGACCATCATTTATTCACTGAAGCAATATTAACTGATAATTTACTATATACCAGAGAGTGCTCTATGCTATGGAATATATCTAGCATATATTGATTTCTGCATAACTATATAGACAATAGAAAATGCAGGGCAAAGAAATAAACAATTTTGTGTCATTTAGAATATATAGAAAAATCAAAACTTTCTTAGCTGTTAGTGTAGTTCTATTTGCATATTGATTTGTATTTTATTTACGAAAACATCAACTGTTTTAATAATTATTAAGTTCTCAGTATTTTCCATAGTTTTCACCCACCATAAATTATTAGTATATAGATTTAAAAATTATATTTGGGTAGCATTTATGCATGGAAGAAACATTTTCACTTCCATTAATGGATGTCTTGATACAAATTCTGTCCTTTATTATACAGACACACACATATGTGTGTGTGTGTGTGTGTGTGTGTATATATATATATATATATATACCTATGTAGGTATATATGTATATATAGTCACCCACTTTAAGTATTATCCTTTGTGCTATCATGTCATCATGAATTCATGAAATTTGCCCTTTATTGGGTCAGGAGTTAAAGTAATAAATAGATTAATTAAAAAGAACACATATAAAATCCTCACAATTCTATGCCTTTTAACAAGCCATCATTACTCAGTGGTTGAACCTCACACATACAGTGATTTCAAGGTATCTGAAAATCACATTACCTTTAATACTAAAATCATATTATCTTTGGATTATAATTGATTAGCCCAAAGTGAAAGTTGGAACTTATCTTCCCTAGCATTCAAATGAGGTCATTTTCAGTACAGTGTCATGCACTTGGTGTGATGCTCCTCAGGGTCTTCACATTTAACACAGAGGATCACTCTAGGTTGAAATTCCCATTACAAATGCAAAATATCAAGCATAGTACAAGATGTGAAGTATGCGTTTAAGCAGCATCCCTCCTTAGAACGAGTATAAGACAGCTGAAGGCATTCAGCCTTTCTTTATCTTTAGTGTGGGGCTGGAGGGAGTCAGAACACATTCAACTTTGTGGCAATGATTTATAGGAAAAGGAATAAGAGTAGTGTAATAAAAGACATATTAAGATCTTGATCCTAATATGTAATAGTGATTTTTAATCCTTTTCTACATTTGCCTCTTATGATTGATGCCCATATGACAACTTCCTTTGCCAGTGAACACTTTTACACATCTTCAGGAGTTGGAATGAACAGATATTTAACTACTTTCCTACCTGAGAACAAGATAAATATGCCCAAGATTTTCAAATCAGAAATTAAATATACAAAACAAAGTCATAAACATTTGGAATGAAAGTACCAGATACAGGTATTTTTTGAGTTCTTTCTTTCATTTTTAAAATTATAATAGAATTACATCATTTTTCTCTCTACTCTACCCCTCAAATACCGGCCATATGTCCCTCCTTACTTTCTTTCAAATTTATGGCCTCTTTTTTCAATAAATTATATTGCATCCATACATAAATATCTCTAAATACTAAGTATATCCCTCTCAATTTGTATAATGTTACCTTCAAGTACGTGTTTTCAAGGCTGACCAACTGGTATTGGATAACCAATTGATGTGCTCTTCCATGGGAAGGACTATTTCTCCCATGTTCAGCATTTCTTAGTTGCCTACATTTCTTTGTATACAGTTGAAGCCTACTAGGCTTCCCCATCCACTTTAGCATGTTTGTTATTGTTCTTGATCAAGCCATGTTTAGTCAGTCATGTTGGTAAGATTTTATGGGTGTAGCTTATGACATTTCTAGGAGGTACAATCTCAAACTAAACTCCCTGTTCTTATGATTCTCATAATCTTTCAGGGCTAATGAAGCCCTGGATCACAGAGGACCTACAACCACCAATTTACTAAACCAGCATAATCCCTAACTGCATTCTAAATATTTGTGCTTATACCCACAGATTAGTGAAGTCCTCAGCTCTCATCAAGGAAACTTCTCTTTGCAACAGATGGGGACTATTACAAAAAACCACAACCAATCAGAATGCAGTTATGGATCTCAGTCCCAATGGATATATTCACAATAAAAGTCCCTCTGGATATATTCACAAGTACCCCACCTACAGCTCAGGGATCACTCCAGAAGAGACCCTGGATTACTTTTTAACTCAACTCTGATGTGTTTCACTATCGTGGACATGTCTCTCCTTTTAGAGGAATATAACTAACTAGAAAAATTAGTCTGAAAATTCAGAGTTTATAATTTAGTAGGGATAAAGGAGAGGAAAAAAACAGAAAAATGAGCAAAACTGAAGAAGTTGAATTAAGATTAAAACTGTATAGTTTGGGGAACACTATTTTACCCTTAGAAGAAAGCATGGAAATTTGCTTCCTAACTGTAAGGAGAGAATAAGGGGCTTAGATTAGAATAGAAGCAGAAATAACTCACCTGAGAAACTGACATGGAGCAACTGATCAAATACCAGACACCAGAAATAAAGGATGCTTCTATCCAGACAGGATTACACAGAAAATAGTTAGCATAACCCTGAAGTACCCGCCACAATTAGTGTCAGTTCTCATATGAGAGTCAAACAATTCCTGGTTCCACACCCAGAGTTTTTCAATATTCAGTAGACACCATTCCTGGTACATTTTCTTTCCTAGCATGCTGGATCTATGGGGTTTCTCAATGGATTTCCCTACAGGGGCACGGATAGCACACTTCACGTGGTGAGACAGACAGGGAGCTGTTTTCTCCCTGCCTAAGTTCTAAATCAATAATTGACAGCTAATAAGAAGAGGGATTAAAATGTACAAAAAAAATAGACATCCCGCTCCCTGCAAGGCAGCTCTAGATCTGAGTATCTAGATCTCTGTAGTATTGATACTGTTTAACTAGGCTGAACCAGGCAAAATTTTTCAGTTTCTTTTCCTTTACTTCCTCATTTCCTCAATATTCCCTATATGCTTTCTGGTTTTAAAAAATTCATAATAACTCACTTTCACAAAACTTTTCAATTTTAAGTTTTCCTTGGTTTTGTTCTTTATTCTTTGAAAACATATAAACAATAAAGTAAGATATTTTAACCGTAAGTTAAATTACGTTCTTCCCTATTTAAATTCCTATTGTGGCTTCTTCTGGTGTATAAGAAAAATTCTTCTTATAAATAATTCCACAGCAGTCTGCAATTCCACAGCAAGACCTTTTTGTCCCAGGATGAACCTTAAGACAACAGACTCAGTCAAATTGTTCTCATTATAGCTGTCCCGTTTCCAACATAATATGACTCCTCTGCCCACAATACATAACCCTGATCTCTCCATGCATGGATGGGTCCTTCATATTCATTCTACTCTCAGTTCCCACACTATCACACTGTGTCGTCTTCGTATACCGTGTTATTCTAGTAGATGATACCACTCATTGAATATGTAGCGGTTTATTGTCTGCAACCTTCCTACATGTGTCCATGCACACATATATCAGTATGGTGACACCATTGTCTGGTTCTTTGCGTCATCTCCCACTTTTTCATGCTATGAAATCTGTAATGATATAAAAGAATCAAATGCTTCTCTGTTATGCTCTGTTAGAGGAGTCTATATTCTTGATGTCTAAATAGCTGATATGATAGGTATTTTGACAATGGACTCTCTGATACCTTTGACTTGCTGAAAGTTTTTACCAGGATTTTATTAGCTTAAAACCTTAGTGAAGTATGACTTTCTTCACATAAACCTGTCAAGACAAGATAAATCATGCTAACAATGTGAGGGAGGGTTAGGAAAGTAGATTAAATACTGTTAGTGTATAATTGTTTTGGTAGACATATGTGTAGCATGAATCTTAAAAGTTCTTATTAATAAAATCAAACCTCTGCCAGATATTGGGGTGAACACTGGAAGATCAGAGAGACAGAACGAGCCACAGCTAACCTCACCTGGCAAACTTCTCAGCTGGTCTTGCTTCCTCAGACTGGAAGCCTCTATGTCCTCATCCAGAATGACTCTCAGCTGAACTGCTGCTAGAAGCCTGAATGCTTAACCAGCACAAATGCTTCTCCAGGCCAAATGCTTACCCAGGCCAAATGCCTCTCCAGGGCAAATGCCTCTCTTGGGCAAATGCCTCTCCAGGGCAAATGCCTCTCTTGGGCAAATGCCTCTCCAGGGCAAATGCCTCTCCAGGGCAAATGCCTCTAGTTTCTGGTCCTCACGCCTTATATACCTTTCTGCTTTCTACCGCCACTCCCTGGGATTGAAGGCTTGATTTCTGGGATTAAAGCAAGGTCGGGTCACCATGCTTGGGTGTATCCTTGAACACATGAATTTCTGCCTCTGGAATGCCAGGATTAAAGGCGTGTGCTACCACTGCCTATCCTCATGTTTAATATTGTGGCTGTTCTGTCTCTGACCCCAGATAAGTTTATTAAAGTACACAATATTTTGGGGAACGCAATACCACCACACATATGTATATATGATTTTAATAAATATAGTATCTTTGACTCAGAGAGACTAAACCTTTAGATTCTCAGACTAAGAAAGGCATATAAGATTGTATCTAACTCAGTTTAGTATGAAACCAAAGATGAAAATATTAAGAGACACACAGGGAAGTGTTTGGCTGGTAAAAACAGTAACAGAAGCAAGCATTGATTAAGATGAAAGATCAGCGATCACTATCATCACTAAGTTACGTGTCATGTTTATACATTTATAAGTTGATCAGGAAAGAATGGTATGCTTAATTTTGAATTTTTTTACTTACACATATATTTAAAGTTAATAAACTTACATGATTTTTAAAAACTTCATTTGTTTCCTTTAAAATGACCATTTCATATTTCTAGCACTTCTCAAAAGTACTTTAGTATTGAATTCCCCTAGTAACAGATAATTTGCCCCCTTAAAAATGTACACTTCCTGATGTCCAGAAACTGTGATGACAGTATGTTTCAAGACAGAAAAGTTTGCCTTACATATTTGATTCAACTAAGAATATTCAGAAAGGGACATTTCCTAGGTGGCCCCAATGCAGTCATAAGATTCTCTGTAAGAGGGAAGCTGCATGGTCAAAACCAAAGGCTGGATGGTGGTAAATGTAGAGCTAGAGCAATGTAGACACACATGCCAGTGCATCTGAACGTCTCATAGAAGCTAAACAGCAAAAAAAAAAAAAAAAAAAAAAAAAAATGCCATTTTTTGTTACAGCTCCCAAAAGAATGAAGCCCTGGAGAGTCACTCTGGACTTCAAACTGACAAAGACGTAGGACAATAAGTTTATGTTTAAACAGCCACTATGGTAGTGATAATTTGTTATCACAGCAATAGGAAACAAATGTACTATGCCATTTAATAGTGGAAAAAAAGAAAGACACAGCATTGAATAACACAATATATTTCACATACACACACACACACACACACACACACACACACACATTCAGACAAGGACACTCTCAGGAGCTTTAATAGGTTTTGAAAAAATATAACACTTATCTACTCTGTGATGTGCACACATGTGCCACTGCTTGCATGTGAGGTCAAAGGTCACGTTGTGGATGTCAGTTCTCTCCTTACACCATGTGGGGCTTGGTGGTAAATACCTTGACACACTGAACCACCTAGCTACCTCAAGTTTTGAAATTTGAGTACACATATTTTTCTTTTTTTTTTTTTTCCTTCAGAGCTTTAGCCTTCCCGTTTAAATAAATGTAACTGAGAAAGGGCACTGAGGCATGCCAACACAGTAACAAGAAGTCCATGATTGGAACACGTTCAGAGCACCGTCAACCACAAACCACAGTGAGCTTCTCTGGTCTCCCACTTCCAGTCTGCCTCAGTAGATCATTTGAATCAGTAGATCATTTGAGTCATCAGAGTTCACCGAAATAAAAATAAAGGAGACAAATGAATATAATTTACTCTTAGACTTTACAAGGATAAATATGGCTTTTTATCTGCTTTTTGAACATAACATAGGCATGAAATTTGTGATTTGATAACATTTTTTCTACCAACATATGTAAATTTCACTATAAGTGGGTAGAAATATTTTTAGTCTAGTGATTGTTAAGAAGCATTATTCTCCAAAGCCTATTTTTGTGAAAAATCTTGAAATGTTTTTCTTTTCTTTTTTATTTACTCTTGGTTTTATATGACAGACTGCAGAAATGGCCTGCTGACTTAAGTGGAAGAAAATGTATGCAGTTTTCTCATTAAAAAAAAAATCCTTCAACTTATTATACTTGAATGGCATAAAAGAAAGTTTACATTTGGCCTGAAGTCAAACAGTTTTTAAATTAGGGGAAATAATTTTTTGAGTGACTGAAACAGTTTTGTACAGAATGTTGTTTAAGATGCAACTAACTTTTGGTGGTTACTTTTCATTGGTTTTAATAATTTGCACTTACACTCTCCCTTCAAAGTTGTGGTGGCTGGTGGAAATGTTACCCAAATTTCTGCTTGCAAAGTGCCTTGAAAGAGCATGGGCCAAGCAAGGAAGCTGGCAGGTCTGCTTTACTTCATCCTTTGCTTCCGTTTCATCCAGCCCATCAGCCTCCAGGCGAAGGCCTACACATCACTAACTGGTTTTCTGAAATACTACACTGTTGTGTCACGAGTCGCCATTTCTCTCTTACATAGAAAAAGGAATGTTTGTCTTTTTCTTATGCCACTTAGGAATGGCCCTGCAATTTGTCTAAAAGTACTACTGAAACATTCATCAACATGCCTTGTAAGCTCACACGTATTCCTGTTCAGCTGCAAGCACTAATACCTGATGTTACAACCAATTAGTAGCACTGCCTCCAAAGAAAGAAACATCCCTGTGGCTTCCGAAGAAAGCATCACACAGAAAAGTATCATGGAGACAGAGGTACAAGGCTTCTGATCTATGGACTACTGACACAGCAAAGGTAGATCCATGTGTGAGGATCTCCCATGTTTCTCCATAAGTGATAAGTATTTCAGCCTTGCTCAGCACAGAAAAATAGATGACGAGAACCAGAATGCTTCAGTAGGGAAGGCCGCATGTACAATTTCATGGCTTGGTCCGTGTCTTTATTATATTATTTTATTTACTCTAAAAAATCTTGGGTTACCAACCAAGATTATAAAGCTTTGCTCTTTTGTGTTTAATACCTACATTGCTGAGTTTTAGCTTCTGTGCGTGCTGATGATCCTCTGAGGAAGGGGGGAAATGCATTTCTGAGATACTGTTTCACATATCCCAGATTGGCTTAGAGCTCAGTCTTTAGTTAAGGAGGACATCTGCTTCTGATCTGGCCACATCTACTTCCTGAATTGTGGGGTTTCAAGGTGTCTGCTTCCCCACCTGGTTAAATGTAATGCCAGGAATTCAATCCAAAGCTTCAGAAATGCCAGGCAAGCACACTACCAAAGGGAGATCATCTCTAGAACCTGGAAAATAAATTTTACATTTGGTGTAGTTTACAGTTTGAAGGTAATCTTAAGCACTTATCCATCTTTTTTCAGCATCATATATGTTTATATATTTCATTATATATTTTCATTAGTTTTTTTTAACCTATTTACTGATTATTCCTCCTGAAGTTTTATCCATATCTTGTTTTTTGTGGCTATGACAAAATTTCAGTTCTCTTGCACAGTATAAATTTTCTTCTACCAAATGTTTGCTGTCATTATAAAATTCCAAATGAATTTTGATTATAGACTTTGTGTCTGACAGTCTCACTAAATTCATTTATTAGCGTTAGCAATTTAATTTGAATATTATAGTGACTAACTTAGGCTTTCATTTAGAGGCTCTCATACTGACTGCAAATAAAGACAACTTTTACAACTTTGTTTTTCCTTTCTCTCCTTGACGTTCAGACTCGGTCTTACAATGACAATTTTACAATAAATGATGGGGATACATTTCCTCCTCGCTGGTGAGATGGATCAGTGGGTAAAAGTTCTCACCACCCAGCATGATGACCTGAGTTCAATCCCTGGGACCCACAAGGTGAAAGCAGAGATGTGCTACCAAACCCTACCTTATGACCTCCACATTCTTCCTGTGGCACATGCATGTGCCACAAGCCCCCCCCCCCATAAATGTAATTTAAAATTTAAATAATGAATTTTCTAAAACCACCAAGAAATAATAGTAAAGAAAATCCCAAAAAGAAACAAACAAGCAATAAGAATGACTTGCTGGTTTTGAAGAGATCCATTAGCTCCTTGCTGTTTATCGGGAGAGCATCTCTAACCTCCATGTTTGCCCTGTCCTCAGCTAGGCTGTCATATAGGTACCACAAATGGGGTTGGGAAACACAGACGTCGTTTTTCTAACATCTCTGAGATTTTCAATTTGAAGCTCAAGAAGTCATTATGATTCCATGATTCCATTCTATTGACACTTTCTCCCTGGCGTATGGATGTTACCATCTCTGTGAATTTTCTCTTATCATTTCCAGTTGCATTTTTAAATGTCTGTCTTCGATGTATATTTAGCATACACACTTAAAGGGACACAATTCCATTAACCCATTTTGAAAGAGCTCTGCGTTTTCTGTTCACTGAAACAGTTTATCATGAAAGGTCTTAATATAACACGTAACTATTTACCTGCACCTACCAGAGGAACGTTATATTGAGGCAACAAATTATTTATTTTGTGAATGTGGAAAAAAAAACCTTGTATTTCTGAGATAAATTCCACATTTTCAAGACACCATGTTAGTTGTATGTATTCTTGAGCATTTCTTGTACCTGTGCCATTGAAGAATACTGGTTTTTTATTCTTCCAGTTTTGCTATTATGATCTGAGATTCCTACAATAACTTGGAAAAGTGCCTTCCTAATTTATTTGCTGAAAGACTTTCTGTAAGATTTTTGTTTCTTGTTTCTTAAATTTCTGATCAGATTTAATTATGAGTGTCATAATGCAAAAATTTCCATGTAAAATGTCTTGTTATCAAATCCCAATAGACACAATAGACATACTATGCATCTTCAAAGATTAGATTTTAACTAGGTGAGCTTAAAAAATCTGCATATTGTTATCCAAAAATTCAAAAAAGTATGCTTTCAAGAACATTAGGCTAAGTAATTTCAAATACAATTTCAGAAAAAAAAATCTATGAAAAAAAGGAAAACTACATTACCAGCAGCCTGCAAGTTAAAATTTAAACAGAAACTATGAACACAGTTCACTTTTCATGAAAATGTAATAATATTAAATGATATGAACCTGATAATAAAAAAGCAAAATGTATAAAACAAATATTAACAGAACTAAAATGAAAATTCTGTTTATCATCAAAGTAGGCATTTTGCTATATATCTATCAAAGGTTGTTTCATTGATTGAACAGAAAATAAAAATAGAAATAAAAAGGACAATTAGGTGATCAAGCTTAGACTAAGAAGTATATAGGGAATTTGAGACTTATCAAAAAATTCACATATGCCCCTGAAGCTTGCTTCTATATTCTAATCCTAAAATGATGAGCTATGACTATATTATACTTTAGAAACAATAAGAAACTTGCCCATTGTCATTCATTTTTGCTTCATTGTTCTTTACTACAGCTGAGTTCTGTATATGAACACTATGTTTATGTTGGATATTAATTTAGGAAAGTTATATCAGAGTTTAAAGTTTCATAGGTCATGTAGATCAGCTGTTCTCAACCTGTGGGTCACCACCCCTTTGAGAACCCAACAACCCTTTCCCAGGAGTCATCTAATACCCTTGGAAAACACAGATATTTATATTATGATTCATAGCAGTAGCAGAATTATAGTTATGAAGTAGCAATGAAAATAATTTTATGACTGAGGTCACCACAACATGAGGGACTGTATTAAAGGGTCACAGTAATAGGACCACTGCTATAGATGTTGATAGCTTTAAAGTAAAACTGCCAGGCAGCAGCTCAGCAGCAAGATGTGAAAACAAAACAAAAGTCTGTCCCATGATATGCAACTTATTCCAATTTAGTTATGAATAGAGAAAGTTTGACTTCATAGCAATACTGAGAGAGTTGGGATTGAGAACAGTTTACAATGTACTCGGAAGCAGTGTGTGTCAGCAAGAGGCAGCAGCACAACCCTATTTTCTAACATCTCCACATATGTTAGGAGATGGCTGCTTCATACTGATGGAGTACCTTCCTGCTACTCTGTCAATGGGAAATGCTTCTGGTAATATCCTAAATGATGCACAGGATAGCATACTACAATCATTGTAAAAGGTTGTCTGTGGGATTGACTCCACAGTCTTAATGGATCAATAACTTAGAGACTTCAAAAACTGAAAAATAATTCATGGTTAAAGTTACAAGACATATTGAGGACTACTGACTCTAGACAGAGATTGACTGGGTCTTGCCAATATTTGTTGTAAAAGAAATTAAAAACGTATGATACATTATTTGCTGCACTTTTCATATCTGTTCTTTGAATAAACCTTTTTTGGAATATAAAATGTATGCCTTTAAATGATATTCAGCATAAATTACTGCTTGCTCATCAAATAAAATTTAGCTAGTCAATAATGATAAACACAAACCACTATGCTTCCAGAATATTATCAACTTAGCATTAATTCCTTCTGTACAACACGATCTGCCTCTGCATAGTTAATCTCTGAACTATTCCTTCCTCCTCTTATAAGTTTTCTTGTCAGTTTTCAATATTGATAGTTGTAGATTGCTTAGCTTTGAGAGACAAAGCTATACATTCTTTGTACTGTTTGCAGAGATTGAAAAGACAACTGCTCCTCTCCACTCATTCCACCTAAGGCAGGACTGAGTTCCACAGCCAGTCTGTCTGGAAGGGAGACATAGAAATGGATACTTGTGAACTATGCATACAGCAACCCCAAACAATAACTTATTACTGTTCAATGAAACAAGACCAAATGGGTATTGATTCAGCATTTAGCAGTATCTGCTCCAGTGACCATTATCTAATGCCATTATTTTATTATAATTTATAATATATAATTATTAATTTATTATAGTCATATTTCATAACAAAATTCCAAACAAAAATGTCATAAGCAGTACAAGCCAAGCTTGGAGGAAATAGAAAACACAAGATTTGCCAGCAACAATTCATGGGGAAAATGCACCTTAAAATGTCCAGTCCATGGACTAGGCCCTCTGTATAGCAAGACAGTTGTGTAGCATGATTTGCTTAAGGGGCCCCCTGGCAGCAGGATCAGAATCCATCCCTGGTGCATGAGCAGGCCTTTTGAGCCCACTTCTATGATGGGACACCTGGTACAGCCTTGATGCAGGGTGAAGGGCTTGGACCTGCCTCTACTAAATATACCTCCCCATGGGAGGCCTTACCTTCTTGTAGGAGGGAATGGGGGTTGGGTTGGGAGGGGGAGGCTGGAGGGGCCTGAGGAGGGAAGAGAGGGATCTTTGGTATGTAAAATGAACAAAATGTTTTTGTTAATAAAAAAAATGTCAGTTCCATATAGGGTGTAAGGCTTCCCTTGAGTAGTCAACACTGACTGGCATATAAAGTTGGAGCAATGAATGAGTGTTATGATAGGGGAGGGGGGGCGAATGGGAGAAGGGGGAGGGGGAACAGTTGTTATATAAAATGAAAAAGAAAGTATTTTTACATGGTAAGTGTTTGAGAAAAATAGATATACTAACAGCCATGCTATCTGATAAACTGTCTACATATAATACCATACTAAATCCCACTGGGAAAAAATTTCTAGTCCAGTCTCTATCTGTAAAGATTTCTTTTCTAGGCTCTTGTGGATCTAAATCATGTTCAAAGGCAGTTTCAGAAGCACTTATATGTCTGACATAATCATGTGCTTAAGACAGAAATTCAATTTTGGGGTTTTAAAAAAGATGAGGTCTCTGTAGTATATTAATAGGAAAAAGCTTTCTGGAGGCTCAAAGTATTTCTTTGCTTCTTCTTCTTCTTCTTCTTCTTCTTCTTCTTCTTCTTCTTCTTCTTCCTTCTTCTTCTTCTCCTCCTCCTACTCCTCCTCTTCCTCCTCCTCCTCCTCCTCTTCCTCCTTCTTTTTAATTACTTGATCTTTCCTAGCTTTGATTGTTTATGATATCTTCAAATATTTCCATTAAGAAAATTAATTTCACACATAATTTGAAGAATCCATTGTAACCTCTTCAATTTTGTCCTTTGTCCTTCTATATAAATAAAATTATGAATGTGGAGAGAACCCAATTGCGATCGGTGAACACTCAGCTCTTGAATGCTTTGCACCTGTTTGGGAAACGGCCTATGTTATATTTTCATGACTCTTCCAGGAATTGAATTTAAAACTCACTTGCCTAAGTCTCCCAGCTCAAGCTCTCTCAGGAGACCAAGCTGGACGCAGGAGGACGAGGACACAGGCGAACTGCTGGGCCAGACATTTAGCGTTCAGTGGCTGCCCAGAGAAGCTTCAACAGGGAGCATCCAACTCTCAGCCTCTGTACCAGAGTGGCAGTGAATCTGCGGAATGGTGAGAGAAGTGGGGTCCTGACTACATTAGTCATCAGAACAGGCTATAATCATCATAATCAAGTCTGAAATCCCAGACCTTTCAGACACTGAGTAATGTTTTTGAATGAAACAAGTATAATCAAGATGTACCCTTCACAAATTGACCCAGATGGTCACCCTATAGAGAAATCCATCTGGAACACAGAGTCATCACTGGTATAATAATCACAGTCATTAAATATTAGGAGAAACTTTAAACCATTTAAAAAGAAAATTTACTGATAACTAAACAGACTAAAAACAGAGTGGTCAACTAGAATAAAATCAGTAGAAATGTCTCAGAAAAAAAAAGAAAATTCTTTAAGGGGACATGAGTACAGAAAGGTAGCATCAGAAGGGACATGCATATATCAAATATGTACTTTTTTAAAAGCAAAAAGATACTTTGAATACAGTTATTGAAGAAATGAATGAAATTATGCATACAAAATCAATTTGATATTCAGAAAAGCATGTTACTCTTGTTGATATTCTTGTTCATTCTAACTATGCAGAGTTTCTTATAGCCTAAAATTAGAGGAGACAACAGATAATTAAGACAAAGAATATGTTGAGAGACTGTCTCTACAAACAGGACTGGGCAGAAGTACAGACCTATCACTGTCACACACAGCCTGATCTTCACAATGGGCTCATCATGGGAAGAAATACAATTGTTTTCCAAGGAATCACAAGATCACAGAAAAAAAAAAAACTGCTGTGAATCATTCCTTTCAAAGGGAAAATTATATTAGAAAATATCAGTAAAAATTACATTTTTTGAGAATGTGAAATTGTAACCAGGGACCAACTTACATGGCAGCTTTTGCAAGCTGTGTGTGTGTGTGCGCGCGCGCACGAGCGCGCGCGTGCATGTACATGTGTGTGTGGGCATGTACATGTGTGTGTTGGCATGTGTGCAATAAATCTGTTCGATGTTTCTCTGGACTGACTTCAATCTACCAGTCTACAAGCTAAAGTTCAATTTACCGGCTTGATCCATCACTAACTGAAATATTAATTCCTCTAAATATTAAATGACTAGGAATCTATTGCTTTCCTTCACTACAGGAGGAAGACCCCAGAGAGCTAAGGAATAAAGTGAAGACAAAAGCCACAAGATAACATCTCTTTATGGGTTTTCACCTCACTCTCTCCATGTGATACAAAGGGTCAAGTGGAGGAACAGCAGCTGCTATTTCTCACAGCTTTAAAAGAACTGACAAACATTTCTCAGTGCCACTCTCCTTTCAAATAATAAATGTGTCACCTTTGCAAACTGCAATCAGTATTTGGGGAATTAGATGTCCAAGAGAAAACATCTATATGACAGAGTGAAACTCTAGTTCATGGCCAATGAACAAGTCAGAGCTATTGAACAAAACCCTGCAAATCAAGCACCACTGTGGTTATTCTGATTTTTTATGATAAATGAGTTTGTGGATAGAAGGAACTCATATTCTGGCAAGTAAGACGTCAGCCCTGCTGTCTGGAGGAAAGATGGCAAAGTGAACTAATATCTGCTGTCAATAGCATGCCATAAAGCCAATACAGATATTGACACTGCCAAATAACTTGAGAAAGAACTAATCTCTGGGAATATTTACTGTTTGGGGACACCATCAAAATTCAAAATTTTGTATATACAGTGATAAGAGTAGTATATAGTATCATATACAGTAATCAAGATGGACAGTCAATGTATTTTATCTGACCTGCCAATTGGGGCAGAAGCCTTGATTCTCAGGGATCCTCCAATGTAACTGACCTAGAAGTAGAGGGACCCTGTAGCAGTTAGCACACACTTAGAATCTCTATGTATAAACTGTCTATTTACTGTTCTGCCTGGTCATAGAACAACTCACTCTACTCCATGTATGGGAGAAGTAGTTGCATTTCATTCAAGCAATATTTTTTTGCTGCCCATGTCCAGGAGAGTTAATGAAATGGCACTGTTCTTGCGTTGACGTATCACAGATTTCCATAGATTCACCTTTCTAAAACTGTACGGCCTTCTCAGTTTCTTGAAATTCTTATTTCTCATGCCACATTAAGGGTCCTCACTCATGTCTCTTTGGCCTAGAATATTCACCCTATGTCCCACCCATCACCACCATACCCAAATTCCATTCTCCTGGTTAATTGTCTTGTTTCCACAGTATATCAAATGCTTCCTCCATACCAACTGTGATAATCGCAGGTAATGTTCTGTACTTGACATGTTAGCATGTACCATAGATAGTATTGAATCCACGAGTGCACAAATGTCCCTCCTATATTCTGTGCTAGATTGTGTCAGGCAAATTGTAGCATGCAACAGAAAAACATGCAGAGTTTCAGTTAAATACGTCCTCAGATACTGTAGCACATTCCAATAGAAACATTCCAGTATATCAGGAGTCCCTGCTGACAGTGCTATTTATCAGTTTATTAGTACCTTTGAGAAGAAATGGGGAAAGTATTGAACAATTTGCAGTTCAATAATGTTCGACCTCACTAAATTTCTTGCTACAAGGCTTTTACTGATTGATAATACATAAAAAAGCTTTTTATTTAAAATTGTCTAATAGTTCTGCTATGTGAATAAATGCTTTTGACTTCTTGATGTGTGTGCATTGAAGTTTTCATACCCAAAATGACAGTACCAGGAGGTAGGTACTTTGGGAAACCTCAAGGGTGTAATTAACACCTGACTTAAGTCCCCTAGTTTCTGTCTGTGAGAACTCATATGGAGATCATTATCAATAAGGAAGCAAGACCTTAACAGATCTCGATTCTTCAGGAAATCAATTTCTTCTGTTTACAAGCTACCCTGTTTACAGTGCTGCACTGAAATGGACTTAGTGGACTGACTCAGAAACCAAAGCAAGACTAGATTTCTAGTGCTACCACTTCGAAGTCATGTGACTTATAGCACACCACATAACTACTTTTCAATTTATTTTCACATATAAAATGGAGATCAGACTCTGTCCCCTGAGACCCTTCCCCAGGCTGATGCCATCCCAGCATCAGCTGTACCTGGCCCTGCTGCTGCTGGAACCCTACCCCCAATCTCAGTGAACTTCTGCCATTGAGGCACAGACTACACTAGCCAGAACAGGTGAATGACTCTTCTGCCAATAGAACTGTACCCCTCCCTGTATTCTATTTCCTGAGACTCTTCTACAGGATAATGCTATCCCAACTTGTCCCTGCCCCAGCTGTTGCTGGACCCTGCCCCTAACCCCAGTAGACTTCTGCCACTGAGGTGCAGACCACACCAGTCACAAAGACCCTCACCATCCAACAAGTGGCTCTTCTTCAGAATTCCAGCAGACTCCATAGGTTCAGACACAGTCCACACAAGTTGGAAGAACAGGTCCAATACCTCTACCAGAGGCCAGGCTGGTCCTAGGCACCCCAGAAGAAGAATCAGGCTTTATTGGAAGCCAGGCTGGATCTAGAGACCCAACAAGATTTCAGTTTTACTGGAAGCTAGACCAGATCAAGGGACCAAAGGCTCCAAAAACCCCAGCAGAGACACACTACGGGGGTCCAAAGTGTTCAGTCACCAGAACCCTTGGACACTTAGGCCAGAAGACCAGAGAGGAAACAGAAACCAAGGAACAAAACACCCATCCAAACAAGACAAAAAGGAATCAATCCCAAATCCAGATTCCCAAATGCCAGTGTAACAGAAAGGGTAATATGTAACCACCAGAGTTGAGCTATCCTACAACAGCAAGACCTGAACATTCCAAAGCACCTAAAGCACAAGAAAACAAACATAGTAACTTTATGAAGATGACAGAGGATCTTAATGTGGAAATGAAAAAAATATAAAGAAATAGAGGAAAAGACAACCAAAAAATTGGAAGAAATCAATAAATCTCTTAAAGAATGTCAAGACGCCGGGCGGTGGTGGCGCACGCCTTTAATCCCAGCACTCAGGAGGCAGAGGCAGGCAGATCTCTTTGAGTTCGAAGCCAGCCTGGTCTCCAAAGCGAGTTCCAGGAAAGACGCAAAACTTCACAGAGAAACCCTGTCTCGAAAAACCAAAAAAAAAAAAAAAAAGAATGTCAAGACAATCAAGAAAAACCAAACAAACAATAAATAGTTGACAGAAACAAATAAAACTATTCAAGACCTGAACAAGAATCAATAAAGAAAATACAAACTGAGGGAATTCTGGAAATGGAAAACATTGGTAAGCAAATGGGAACTAGAGATGCAAGCATCACCAACAGAATACAAGAGATATAAGAGAGAATCTTGGGCACTGAAGATACAATAGAGGAAATAGATTCATTGGTCAAAGAAAATGTTAAATCTAAAAAAATCCTAACACAAAACATCCAGGAAATCTGGAACACTATGAAAAGACCAAACCTAAGAACAATAGGAATAGAAAGAAGAAGAAGAAGGAGGAGGAGGAGGAGGAGGAGGAGGAGAAGAGAAAAGGAGAAGGAGAAGGAGAAGGAGAAGGAG
>CABHPQ010171006.1:0-15950 GCA_902168405.1 Peromyscus aztecus
CAAATTTAGAGTAGATTTTCAGTGTTCACATGTACCTGTTAGAGAAAGTCTATGATAAACCATGAAGCGTGGTACATGATTCCACACAAAGTCATTATTTTAATAGAAAGAACTAGAGCATGGGCAGCTCATCAGAAGCCATGTCTGCTTTCTCCATGTGGAGTTCACGAGGCAAAAGGGCCTGAGGCACACTCAGACAGGAGTACAGTACAAGTTTAGACTCAATCATTTTGTGTTTCTCTGATATCTTGGTTAAGAGAATTAGCAAGAAGATGCTTGGAAAGCCCTTTTATCTGATTTGGTTTGGATCTAGTGTTAATGCCTGAGCAAAGAGGCCAAAGCGAAGCAAGCTGGAGATGTCTGTCCTGCACTCTGACTGTACTGAGAGTCTTCTTACACAAAAATGTATGTATCACAGATGTACAGAATCATCCAACTTCACGGACTTGACCCCCACTTCCATATAAGTGACATTCTGCCAAGTCCTTACTTCTCTCTGCCTCAGTTTCCTTTTGTGTAAAATGGAGCTGATCGTAGCTCCTAACTCAGTAGGCCCTTTAGAAGATGGGGTTGGTGTGCAGAAAACACTACATGTGTCATGTTAGAGTGTGAACCGTGAATCTGCTGCTTCAGGACAGGAAGCTGAGAAGGGGACTCTGTATTAGTGAATCTGTACATGTCGTCCAACAAGTCATTTTAATTGGTTAACTTACATAGATTCCCAATAATTCATTTTCAGATTAAGCCTATCAATCCTATTATATTTATCTTCTCAACTGAGGACCAAGGAGAATCATTAATTTGCCTAATGTCACACAACTGACCAGACGCCAACGCCTTCGAGGGTCACTGCCTAAGTAAGTTTGCATAACTACCTTGTAAGGACTGGTGAGAGCTCGTACAGGAAACAGTAAAATATCTGAGATCACGTTCCGATAGAAATGGAAAACCAAACAGGAAGGTATCCTGCAAAGTGCATTAGCTCACAGTTCCCCACCCTGTTTTCAACAGGAAAGTGTGACATGAAATGGTTACGGCTAATCTCCAAGTAGAAAGTCCATGGGGTAAGTGAGAGGCCTCAGCCAGCAGGTCAGTGGAAGCCAGTGCTTTGCAGTTTCTGTGCTGTTCCTGTCAGGATTTTTCTAAAACAGTTCTAGAAGCCATTTCGCCAACCTATCAAGTATTAAATACATTCACATTTGCTTAAGTGAGAAGTGATTTTTCTCCTTAAAGCTCTTTCCAAAGCAGGCGTTCCTTTTCTCGTGTGAGGCGTTTTGACAAGCCTGGCCTGCTGGAAGTTGGCTCTTACATCTCGTTATTGATCACAGTTCTTGCGGTGGGTGGAGAGGTGGGCGGTGATCCTCTGTTGGATGCCTTCAGTCTGGAAGCTTAGCCTTCATTTGGAGATGAGGAAAGGGTACAGACAGGTCAGTTAAGGTACATGTGTTCTCTAGCCTGCTAACTGGGGCACCAGCCTTCAAACCTAGGATTGTTTGGCTCCGAAGTCCATTTTTTCCGGAGTTGACTGAAGACAGACCAGACTAAATCTGATTGAAGGCCAGGGTGATTTGCTACAAGACTCTTTTATTCATTTACACTTTTGTCAAAAAAGGTTGAAGTTCAGGCCCATCCAAATCGGTGCCAGACAGATGAATTAAAGCTCAAACAAGCCGTGGGGCAGAACAGATCCTGCAAGAAGATCGGCCATATCTGGCTGATTCACTGCACACTTAAGCTATTCAAAGACATTTGCAGACCCTAATCTTTTAAACTACCAATCCTCCTGACTTACACAGTAAAGGGCATGCTTTGTTCTCACGTGTGATAGCCTCCCCGGGGTGTACTCTGGGCTGGGACAAATCAGCTCCCTTTTTCTCCACTTCCAAAGTCCTGTCAGAATGCTCGTAGATCATGGGAGGTTACCAGAGCCGTAACCTGAAGCCCTCACTTATTTGTGTGGAATAGTCCAGTGTCTGCCACCGTCAGCATTATCCACAGTACAGTGCTGTCCATCAGTATCTACATTAGACCGTATGTAAGACACCCGAGAGCTGGAAACCCAGAGGACGCAGGCATAGGGGACAGATTCCCATGCACAAGGACAAAGCAGTTGTACTTTCACTTTGCTGTTTTATCCCGTATTTTGTGGTGTTTCTTTCTGAACTCCATGTTTCTCAGTAGAACAAGCTCACCTCAGGTTATCCACACGACACTCTGAGAACCTCCTTGGCCCTTCACTGTTTCTCATGTTCACTTCACTCCATCTTGAGCTCAGATAGTCATGGCTGTCTTCCCACAGGATTATCTGTCAAAGGGTCTCCCTGACCCCTTTCTCTTTATAATCTTAGCATTGGGGTAATGCTGGGTGCCTCTCCCCTGATACAGTTTATGGCAACAGAATTATAAACAGCTACTCAGACCCAATGCAAGCTCTTTATCCATGCCTTTGATAGACTTAGCCTCCTGATCTCGATGAACATTCCAACCTTCTGCTCTACGTGTTTATGCTCCAGACAAGATATAATAATGAAGGGTACTTGCAACACCCTCTGCTCACCCATTTTCGTCTTTTGAGAATACTTTTTATTCTTTGAGAATTGTATACATGAATACAATGTATATTGATCATATTTATCCACCACTCCTTCCAGATCCACCCTGCCCCCAACCCATTCCCGATCTTGTGCTCCCCACCCTCTTTAACATAGCCCATTGATTGCAGGTTGTGCTGTCTGTATACTTATGGGTAGTGGAACCATCCACTGGAACATGGTCAACCTACCTGAAGTCACACCCTTAAAGGAAATGTAGTCTCCCTTTCCCAGAAGCTACCAACTGTCAGTAGTTCCTCAGTTACTGGTGGGGCTTTCAAAACCCTTCACCCTCCATGCTGGAAATTGACTGGCTTGATTTCCTGCAGATCTAGTGTAGGCAACCGCAGATGATATACATCCATGAGTGCAGTAGTCTTTTCCTATTCAAAAGACACTGCTTTAGGCCAATCTTCTCCAACCTCTGGCTCTTAGAATATTTCTGCCTCTTCTTTTGTGATGATCCCTGAGCCTTGGGGTGGGGTGTGATATAGATGTCCCATTGTGACTGAACACTCCACAGTCACTTATTCTGTGTGCTTGGAGCAGTTGTAAGTTTCTACATTAACCGTTGTTCATTGCATCAAGAAACTGCTCTGATGAGGTCTGAGAACCATACTCATCTATGGATATAGAGACACCAATTTAAAGGGTAGTTTATTTAGCAAAATAATAGTAGGTCCATCCTTGGGGCTTATGAGTTACTCAACTGTGGGTTCTTAGCTATATTTAGAGTACCAGACATGTGTTTCCGCCTGTGGAGCAGACCTTAAATCCATCCAGAAAGTGGTTGGTTGCCTCCATATTATTCATGCCACTGTCGCACCCACGGCCATATCTTACCATATCAGTCATTATTGTAGCTCAGAACGCTGACAGTTGGGTAGGACTATTGATGACTTCTCCCTCAGCAATCTGCATAGCGCCTTTGGTACTGCAAAAGCTAGCCAGCATGGAGGAATATTCCTGGCACATAACGTACTATTACAGAGTTCCCCACCTGTCAAGTTCCTAGGTATCTTTCTAAAAATAGCCTCTTTTGATTCTTTCAGTTGGAGTAAGTCATGATCATGGAGTAAGTACTTTTGTTTCTACTCCAGTTTCTATTTTTCTTGTTTTTCTGGTTTCTTACCACATCCTTCATTCTGAGTCTCTCTCTTTCTCTCTCAGATCTTTTCAACTTACAGTAGAGCTATAACTTAATAAAAAAATTAATCAGATGTTGCCACTACCCTACTTATTCATGAGAGTGGATTGGATGACATATCACACATCCAAGTAAATGATCAAATTCAAAATTCAAGTATGGTTTCTGTTAAATGCGTATTGCTTTCACACCATTGTAAATTAGAAAATGTTAAGTGAAAACAATGTAAACTGGAAGCTATCATTTGCTCATCATCTGGAATTATGGATCCTCTGTAATGCTCTCTATTGTGAACTGATCATCTTGATTATGATGTTATTAATGATGATGATGGAGAAGGAGGGACCAAGGGGTGAGGAAAAGATAACTTGAAATTTTTTTTGCTTCTCTCATTATAGTTTGCCAACACTGAATGTGATAAAAAATTTCCTTTATATTCACCTGAAATATGATCCCTTGAAACTCAGCTCCATAAGCAGCTATTGAATGACTGCAGTCACAAATTATATGATCTGAGGCACAGACTACATTGGCCAACCAGCTATGACCCATGTTAGTCCCTTTCCTACTGTATCTCCAGGAGTCATCTTGGTCTCACATTCCCAGAGCATGAAGGTTTCTCTGATCAAACTCACTCTCCACTGCTTCTGTGGGTTTCCTCCAGTTCCATGTTCAGCCTGGCTCTTTGGGTTTATTCCTGGAAAGCATCCTCCTCTGAGATAAATTCATCTCTGGGATATAACACACATGGGAGTAGGGTACATATAGGGCCATTGAGAGATTTATTGGCTTTATGATAATTATGTATAGCAATTCTCTTGGGGAGTTCGAGGCAGAAAAGCTTGTTCTTCCATTCACACAAGGAATTGTAGCTAAGACTTGGGATTAAATCTTCAAATATTTGACAATTACTACCCTATCTCCCATAAATCTTCTCTGGAAAGATTTAGTTATTTTGGAAACAAAGAATGTGGTTAGGGAACTGGTAAAGGATCTTAGTTAAAATATAGGAGATGGCTTCAAAGGGGCTTATGCAGAGGATTTGTCTCTTTCTTTAAGATTGAGTGGATAATATGACAGCTCATTAATACAGAGATGGAAGAAGTCATAATAGTCACAACATCTGGAATACATCAGTATTTTGGCATATTTCTGAATACTGGTAGAGACGTTAACTTGTGTTTGGCATCAAAGCTAATTGTGTGACTTAGACATTGTTGTGGGTAGTTACTCTCATCACATACAGAACAACCAAATCCACCCTTGTCTTTTCTCCTATCTCTCTGCCCTATCCCACATTTGCTCTTTCTTGGACCTTGCAATGGCTTCTTAATTGGATCCTTTGTCTCTTATTTCTCCATTCTCCCAAATCAAAGCCCATGATACAGTGAAAGGGGATAATTACGCAAAAATGCATGTCTAGTCAGATTTCTGACCCCAAAGTCCTATTTTCTTAAAGCTCCCGTCCCTCTCCTCCTTGAGGTTCTCCTCGTCTCTACAGAGCTGATCACACATGCCTGCTTTTTACCTGTTTCTGATACACATCTTTGTAGTAGTACTTGGGACACTTTAAAGCTCTTCCCCACCTCCACTGCAATCCTAACGTGGCATTCCCCAGTGCTGACTATGCTGCCTAGCACCTGACATGCATCTAATGCTTTGCCTTAGGAAAGAAGACAGAATAAAGTCCAGCTTTCCTGCTGTAACACCCCCGAAGGCTTCTGCAGTCTCAGCTGCCCTAAGTCTTCAGTAAATCATGGCCAAGATTGTCCGGCAAACCACAGGGCAGATCTATTCTTTGGTATGCCTTGGGTTTTCCAATCTCAATGGCACTGGCTACCTGAGTAGTACGTTCTCTTTCTCTCTCCTTGGTGAATCCTACTTAATGTTTAGAGAAAGGCAAATATCCTCTCTATGGACCTTTGGTTACAGCTGTTTGATTTTTCTCTGAAAACATTACTCAAATAAATATTTTATTTAACTTCATTTTCATGACAGCCTTTTGGGATGGGGACTTCTAAAGAGATGCTAAGAGAATTTTGTAGAGTGAAAATATCTTACATTCACAAGGGTCTTGTTAACACACAGCCTCATTCAAGTCACAAAAGCCTCTGTTCCAGAGAATGGGTGGCTGTCTCTGTGGTGAAGAGCACTTGTGTCCTTGTAAAGGACTTGGATTTGGTTCCCAGCAACCACAGGGTAGCTCACAATCATCTGTAACTCCAGTTCTGAGGGATCCAATACCCTCTTCTGGCCTCTAAGGGCACCAGGCATACACATGGTATACATACATGCAGGCAAAACACACATAAAGTAAAAATAAATAAATCTTAGGTCTGGATCCCAAGTGGTGTTAACGAGAGTAGAAGAAAGTCAGGGTTTGGCTAGAAAGTGATCAGACCAAAGTCTTTCCTTCTGACCTTCCTCTGGGGAAGTGTGGAGCTTGGAGGGTTCTACCCAAGATCCCTACAAGGATTTCTTACCAGTATAAAGTTTACTCTCACCCCTCAGGAGGGCTGGACCAGGCGTGGAGCTACTCTAGTGTCACAGACTAGTGACCTCTGGTTGTTATCCATGTGTGCCTTCCAGATGCTTTACATGGGTCCAGTTATGAAAAATGATGAGGAGCAGTGACCTCAGCACACCCGGTACAGATGTGCACAAGCAAGGTGCACTTGCTAATGAACAGGAAATGGCTCCATTTAGAATTGGCAGCGCATCTGAGGGAGCAGTAGGAAAAGCAGGAATGTGAAGTCAGCAGAGTTATTGCTAGACCATCCCTAATGTCTGTGTGCCTAGGAGTTATTGCTACACCATTCCTAACATCTGTGTGCCTAGGAGCAAAGCCATTCAAACTTTCTGGGCCAGTTTCTTTGGGTTATTGGAGCGGGTTTTCTTTCTTTCTTTCTTTCTTTCTTTCTTTCTTTCTTTCTTTCTTTCTTTCTTTCTTTCTTTCTTTCTTTCTTTTGTTTCTTTCTTTGTTTCTTTCTTTTTTCTTTCCCTCTCTCTGTCTCCCTCTCTTCCTTCCTTCCTTCCTCCACCCCTCTCTCCTTCTCTCCCTCTCTCTCTCTCTCTCTCTCTCTCTCTCTCTTTCTTTCTCTCTTTCTCTCTTTCTTTCTTTCTTTCTTTCTTTCTTTCTTAAGTTGGGTTCATTTGGAAAAGGCAAAAGCAGCCAGTCCTGTGTAAGAAGCAGGGGTGGGGTTGGGTCGATGGGGACTGGGGTGGTGATGGAGTGGGAGTCAGGGTGGGGATGAGAGGAGTGGCTGAAGCTCCTGGGAGAGAATTCTGCCACTGTCAAGTGTCTGGAGAATGTCTGGAAGCCACTGGACTAAGTGACATTCACACTCCATTTCAGAGCTCACTCACATGCTCCCATTCTATGGCAAGCTGTTTCTCATCACTTCCAGAAAAGCAAGGAAATTAGTACATTCGAAGCTGTTCCTATTTTTAACACAGATCCTTTTTTCTGGCCTGGTAACTTGATTGTTTGGTTTTCTGAGGAAGTGTAGAGACTGGGGGTTGGGGAAGTAAAAGTTTTAATGATGTGGGAGTAAAATTCATCCAGTCAAAAGCAGATGCCACTGAGTTAAAGGACCAGGAACTTGACCAGCTTTGAGGGAAATTCAATGTCTGACTTAGATTTCTCTTGAAGGTAGTTTACTCTTCTACTTCCAAGTGAATGAATGATGTGACTGGACTAATCTTAGAAAAACACAACCTATAGAGTGTGTGTGTTATTCCTTTATTTACTCAGCAAGTAATTGCTTGTGGTACCCATGGCACAACTGTCCAGGCTAGACTAAAAATATTTTCTATGAATGAAGTGATTCCTACTAATTTTATAGTATTACATTGTTTAAGAAAGGTTATTACTATGTAGCCCAAGCTGGCCTGTAACTCACTATATAGCTCTTGCTGGCCTTAAACGTACAATCCTCCTGCCTCTGTCTCCTGAATGCTGAGTCTGTTTTCAACTATGCCTTTGTGGTAGTTTGAACGTAATTGACCCTGATAAGCACGTAGAGAGTGGCACTGTTAGGAGGGATGGCCTTGTTGAAGTAGGTGTGGCCTTGTTGGAGGAAGTGTGTCACTGTGGAGGTGGGCTTTGAGGTCTCCTATGCTCAAGCTACACCTAGTACAGTTCACTTCCTATGTCTCACTATGTAAAGACAAATAGTCCAATATCTAGAAAAATTCAGTCTCACATTCAACAGAAATTACTATAAATTTCCAATAGACAAGATTGTCATAGTTCCATAATAAAATTTAATAAGTAATATTTAATGTGACATTGAAAATGAAAAATATAAAATGAATAAAATATTGATGTCTCAAATAAAGACAGAATAGGCCTTTTCCTTTTCATTTCAATTTTTTCCTTTTTTATTCAAAATAAAACATGCCATAACGTCATTACTAATTCTGTTCTCATTAGAAAATTCAATACTTTTTTTGTTAGTTTATGGATATGTGTGTGTTGCATGCATATATATGCACACATGTTTGCGGGTGTTCACACCTGAGTACACGGGGATGACACCATGACACTACCTAATACCACAGGAGAAAACATTTGTGCATGAGCAGAGGGACACATAAGGAAGAGTCCCAGTCCTCACCCGAGAAGCAACGAGATTCTACAGGTGTTGAGTTTGAGACTCAGGCTCTGAAGGTTACAGTCAGTTCCTCTGGATGTGTCTCAACATTCATTTTCAGAAAACAA
Source organism: Peromyscus aztecus (assembly GCA_902168405.1). NCBI lineage: Eukaryota > Metazoa > Chordata > Mammalia > Rodentia > Cricetidae > Peromyscus > Peromyscus aztecus. The sequence continues at coordinate 8,462 of CABHPQ010171006.1, forward strand.
AAATGACCATTCATAGAACCTTATAAAACCTTCTCTAGAGAGTTGAGCCTACAGTTACAAAAATATTCCTTTGCCTTGGTAGAGGGTCCATGAACATAATATTTTTGATCTGGTTACAGGAATTCTATTCAGCAACAGTACTGTGACAGTGTTTTCTCTGCTTTTTGTCCACATATCAGTCACTGTCCTGGGGGTGGGGCAGATTTTATTTATTATCGTTACTATGGATTATGTTTCTGTCCTGTTAGCAAATTGTTGTGAGCCTTTCTCCTCATTCCATTAGATTTAAAATAGTGTTATCTTTGAAAAATTCATTAAGTTAACTTTAGAATCTAACTCAGTTACTGCTCATATCTATGTTCTACACAAAAGACAGAGTTGTAGAGACCACTGCCTCCTTGTGTGTCTCTGACCATCTTCAAATCCCTCCCCAGGTTCATTGCTCTGGTCTTTCATTGTAAAGTCCCTGAAACTTTATTTCTGCTAGGTGACTGGAAATCTGGGCATCTGGGGTTTAGCAATGTGCTTGTGGCAACAAATTATCATTCGGCCGTTCTGGAGAGTTCTCAAATCAGCCTCCTCTTATCAGGCCGGGATTCCACCTTTAGTGAGCACATCCATCACCAGTGTGCTAGCCACACGCAGCTTTCCCGTGTCTTATTTACCATGTAGAAGAGTCTGCATGGAGCAGGTGTTGTTGGGCTCATTTTTGAAGAATAAGAAACAAACAACCTGGAAGAGCTTCTAATGTGCCAGGGTCATGAGAATAACAAGGGCTGAGGTTCAGTTAGGCCCAGATCTCTTGCTTCCAGGGCTCATTGCTTGAAGCAATGTAGAAGCCATGCTAATCTGACTCAAGGTGTCATGTGGTGAATTTCCAAGACAAAATGAAATCTGCCCAGAGAGGTTGCAGATGTGACTTCAATGACAAGAGGGGACAAGTGCCACCTGCCTAGCTGCCCAGATGCCATGGTGCCTTCTCCCAAATCCTGCATTTATCAGGGACACTGCTGTTCCAAAAAATGCCCCCTTTGTTTCCAAAGAGGAGCATGAGACAACTGGTTCTAGAGCCCTGTGGAAGATTCTATAAGGTGACCACATGAGAGAACAATGTCATCTATTGAAAAAGAAGAGGTGAAATACACCAAATTCTCATGTCCAGTGTGTGTGTGTGTGTGTGTGTGTGTGTGTGTGTGTGTATACAGAGCTGTTGCCTTAGGGTTGGGGAACATGTGTAATGGAAACTGAAAAATGCAGAAAACTGTTTCCTAATTAGTCAGGGTTAATTATTATTTTGAGAAAAGAGCAAAAAGAAAAAATAGTCATAGTTAGAAGGATAGCAGATGCTGTGGGATGGTCTGTATGTCAAATGCTTTGATTGGTCAATAAATAAAACACTGATTGGCCAGTGGCCAGGCAGGAAGTATAGGCGGGACTAACAGAGAGGAGAATTGAGAGAACAGGAAGGTGGGAAGAGACACTGCCAGCCGCCGCCATGAAAAGCAGCATGTGAAGATGCCGATAAGCCACGAGCCACATGGCAAGATATAGATTTATAGAAATGGATTAATTTAAGATGTAAGAACTGGATAGCTAGAAGCCTGAGCCATTAGGCCAAACAGTTTAAACAATATAAGTTTCTATGTGTTTACTCAGTTGGGTCAAAGTGGCTGTGGGACTGGCGGGTGAGAGAGATTTGTCCTGACTGTGGACCAGGCAGAACTGGAGAAAACTCCAGCTACAAATGGCGCCCAACGTGTTGGCAAGAGTTTCCACCTAAAACCTGAGAAAAAAAGATTCTAAAACAGAGCTAAAAAACAGTTCCTAGTTGTTTCTCTCAAGTTAGTGGCAGCCTGTGTGTTTGAGCTACTACGGCGGGTTCCTGGCATGTGCGCTCGACCTACAGTATGGCGGGAAAGAGGCCTCTGCAAGTGGCACATTAAGCTGCATGGTGGATTTAGCCTTTGCTAGTACAAAACAAAAAGAGGTTTCTGGGCTACACGCTGCTTTGATAGAAGCATAGACCCACTATTTCTGAGAGTTGATGGCTCTCAGAGCTGGCGGAAAACATACCACCGCCATGTTGGGAAGCTGAGGTAGGAGAAGCCAGCAGCCATAGCGCCATTTCAGTCTCAGAATGCTGCAGTTTAAAGCAATAGTCTCAAGGTAATATAAAAAATAAGCCATGTAAGGATGGCTACCACACAGGGAATCTGGATTATGTTCTCTTTGATATTCGTAACTGAAGAAAAACATTTGATTGTAAAAGCTGTTGAGTTATGCCAAAATGTAAATTTTAAAGGTACCTTAACTTCAAAATTTAGATATAAGGATATATTGCTTTGGAAAAGAGGTTCTGCTTTTGTTTCCACAGAAAGCCAGAGGCTATGGATTTGTTCCAGATTAAGATACATCAGGTTTGACCAGCCAAGACTCCCTGAAAGGTCTCCGATGACACCATGGCCCAGATAATCCAACATCCAGATTGGATTCAAGGCAACTGGCTCAGACGATACACCCTCATGGACTACTCCATAATCCTAAAATTTTCTTTGTGTCCCCATAAGATACAGTGCCCCCCTCTAGCAGGAAGTAGTAAGAGAAGCTATGCCCAAATTCTCAAATATACCAAGCTGGCTTTGGAGATGTGTAAAAGTTAAAACCTTCCTTTAAAAAAAAAAAAAAAAAAAAAAAAAAAAAAAAAAAAAAGGAAAGGGGAAGTGCTGTAGGATGGTCCTGTATGTCAAATGCTCTGATTGGTCAATAAATAAAACACTGATTGGCCAGTGACCAGGCAGGAAGTATAGGCGGGACTAACAGAGAGGAGAATTGAGAGAACAGGAAGGTGGGAAGAGACACTGCCAGCCGCCGCCATGACAAGCAGCATGTGAAGATGCCGGTAAGCCACGAGCCATGTGGCAAGGTATAGATTTATAGAAATGGATTAATTTAAGATGTAAGAACTGGATAGCTAGAAGTCTGAGCCATTAGGCCAAACAGTTTAAACAATATAAGTCTCTATGTGTTTACTGGGTTGGGTCAAAGTGGCTGTGGGACTGGTGGGTGAGAGAGATTTGTCCTGACTGTGGGCCAGGCAGGACTGGAGAAAACTCCAGCTACAAGCAGATACAATGATTCAAATTAAACACAGTACCAGGAAGTAAAGTAGAACAGCTAAGCGCACTAGTTAAGCAGGGAGCCAGTATGCTTAAAGTTCGTTGCCCAAGCTGAGCCTGAGTTTAGCTCAGTTCTACTAACCTATAGCTACAAAGCATTTGATACTTTGAACACTTAAAAACAAGCCACTCTGGTGTGTCTGGTTTTTCACCACTAATCTGTAAAATGGGCACAATAATAGCAAGTATGCTTAGAGATATTGTGAAGCGTGCATAAGAAACACCTGGAACACCCTAAAAGCACACTACTTTCAAAGGCAGGAAGCACCTGTAGCATTTTTAAATCCCTTGTAATAGAACAATTTATTTCTTAGGTCAAAGAGTTGGGAAAGACTTCATCACAACAGAATTGTTGCCATGGTTAGACAGAGAATAATTTTATAGCTGGCAGGCAGTATGTCCCTGCCCAGGAGGCTGGTGTGGGAGCAGGGAGGTACTGTTGGCATCCTGGGTCCACTTACCAAGAGAACACGCAGCTGTGCAATTGATATCAATCCTAATCACAGAGCTGTTCCGGAACAGTACAGTTCCGAGTCAGAAGGGGTGGGAAGCCACAGAGCTGGGTCCTGGCTGAACACCACACCATCTGTAAGAAAAGACCTTCGTATTTGCTCCCGGCCACAATTAGTTTGTCGCTGATAATTTAATAATCTCTTCAGAAATAATTGGTGGACGTGAGAAGTCAAGTCCCACCCTGCTGGGCTGAGGCATTAGCAATGACCCCACCTCTCGGAAGGGCGGGAAAGCCTGCTGCTCGCCTTCAGCCTGTACTTTTTGCGTTTGGAATTCCTTCATGTCCTAAACTTTTAAGTTCCCTTATCCACAAAATAAAGGTGATAACACTATGTACCCTGAAGGGTTGTTATGGCTGGTACATATTGAAGGTGTTCCAGAATTATCAACTGTTATGCTCCTTCTGAATTATTCACTTCCTCAATAGATTACCTTAAAAGAAAGTATTGCCAGTGAAATGTACCTTTCGTATTAACAAAATATATAACAATACACTTGATACCTTACAGGGATTTGACCCATTATGGTGGACTTTCCTACGAATAACTGTTCGACTCTTGATGACTGTGTGAAGAGGTACAAGATCCACTTCCCCATGGCTAATATTCTCCTCTTGGGTGGGGCCACTGCTTTAATCTCAGCTTTGCTAAATAGTTCTGGGTTCATTTTAAATGCATCCATCACCTTAGTGTAAAGAATACTGACTCATGGCCTATGGGTGTGGTCCCTCCATCATGGATCTTAAAGCCTGCTGAGTCAGAGTGGCATTGAAGAGAGAGAAGTATTAGGTTCAGAAACTCCCAGTCTGCAGGACTCAGGAGTCATGAGCTGGCAGGTAGGGAAAGAAAAGGCATCCGGAAGGGAGAGACAGGAAGCTGGAAACCAAAGGCTTCTGAGAGGCAGCGACACTGGAGAACAGTGCCTTAGGCTTGTGGGAGAATGTGGTCCCCAGAAGCCTGGAGCTGAGGGGAAAGAGGCATCCTTCTGTGTGTAGCAGCAAGATGAGTTGGAAGGCAGAAGCTGCTAGGTCAAACTCAGTCTTGAGGCCACATTGAAGGGTGAGGGGGAATTACCAAAGGGTTTTAATGGCTTTAAGGGTTTGCCAAAGGGCGGTGAAATGACCTGATGTGATGTCAGGGGGTCATTCTGACTACTACTCGGTAGTAGGTGGTGGCTGCTGAGCATTCGACTGTTGTCTCCTAACGCTTCTGACCCCTCTTTGGGAGGTTTGGAGGCAAGAAGTGTATTGATTTGAGAGATATTTAGATACCTGCCTTGGAGCCTCCTCCTACATCATGATACATAGAAGACTGAACCAGCACTGGCTCCTGCCGCTATCGGCATTCAAAGCACGGTTTGGAGAAAGAAGGGCGAGACTACTTTCTTCAGAGCTGTCTACTGCTCTAATTATCACTCCTTGCCTGGGACACTGAAGGGCTCCCCGCTCTCCTTTCACCTTAATTAAACTCATACAGCCCAGCCAGTCCCTGTTATCAAAACAATAAGCCAACTAAGACAGCCATAAAGAGTAATTCGCCCAACTTGATGACTCTCTCCTTGGCACCAAGGGCATTGTCCCCATGGCCTAAGCCAGCAGACACAATTGCTCAGGCCTGCTTGTTAGCTGACCTGCTGGGACCAGCTATGACTCATCTATTTACTGCAGAGCAAAGGTAAGTTGGTATGCAGAAGTTGACAGCTGCCTCCCGTGAGACCCGCAGTCCTGGAGATGATGGCACTGGCTCTCAACTGGAAATGTTTCTGTTGGCGCAGATGCAGGCTGCATAGAGTGTGCCCATGAGAGGTCATGCCCCAAGGAGGTGAGGGAGCACAGACACACGTAAGGAACTGGAGTCCTCAGTGACGGCTGTTGCTGGCCACTCTCCACATGGTTCCACGAAGCAGCTTCCAGGAAGCAGTCATCACTGGGATCTGCGATGATATGCCGTTTGGGTATCTTAACCTGGCAACGCCCTTTCTCAGAAGAAGATTGAGATAATCTAATACTAACAAGAAAACATCAGCATCGTTCACTTGTGGAGTTTTACATTTTGAAAGCAGAGCATCTTGTAGTTAAATTATGTATTATGTCCGCCCATGTGACAAAATTATATATTATGTTCCGTCATATGACAAATGCACATTTTAGAGTAAGCCTGTAGCCACCTAGGGAGCTTTAAAATCCTGGTGCCTAGACTCACTCTTCAGGGACTCTGAATTCATTGATTCCTGGGTGGGGCCCAGGAATGAGCCTTTTGAGGCAGGGGAACTTGGTGCAGCTTGGGTGGATACCCCTGTCTTTAGTCCTTACAACAGTGTGCAAGGTGAGGGTTTTTATCCCCATTGCTCACGTGAGGAAAATAGGGCTGAAGAGGACAAACAAGCCACACAAAAGCAAGAGCGAGGACTTCAGCCTTCAGCCTGGCGTGTTCTCCAAGGGAAGTGTAAACAGGAAGATCTCACAGAAAGGGGAGGCCAGGGTAGCAGCAGGTCCACGGGGACCTGGGACCTGTGAGCAGGAAGTTTCATCACCACCTCAAACAGCTGTGCAGTGTGGAGGTGACCTGGCCATGAGAGTTCCCCAAAGAGAACAGCCCGAGTACGAGAGTCCCACGTTCACGGTAGCAGGAGCTCCTGACTCATCCCAGTCCCAGGAGTGGCACAGACCGGACACTTGGCTGAGGCTGAGCAGGGCGTGGGGCAGGCGGCTCCACGCACACTTGACTTCCTTCCATGCTGCCACGAGGCTGCAAGGAGGTAGATTTCTGTCTGCAGTGTCTCCCTTCTCCCCCGGTGCTGGGTCAGCTCCGAGCTGGCACAGATGCCCCGAGCCACATCTAAACCGTACTTCTGAAATAGCTCAAGGTCACACAAGTGGGCACATTACGGAATGTGAGACCATATCCGAAGAGTCCGGGTACACCAACCATGAACGCCCTTAGACATAACTGCCTGAAATAAATCCTACTGAATGTGATCCCTTCCTCCCTGCTGGGACCCACCAGCTCTCAGCCTGACGCATGGGCAGGCATCCAGGAGGCGACTGCCTCTGAAGTTTCCCACTTCAGAGAGAAAGGTGTGTTTCCCAAGGTGTTTCTGGTATCATTGCTGTAAATAGCCGTGAAAACTTCCATTTCTGAGGCCTGAGAGGGTGTGGGAAGTTTCTAGAAACTGGGATGGGCGGTGCCTGATCCTATCAGACCTCCAGATGGAAACTCTTCTATTTTAAACTCTTCAAGAAGGTTTAGACAAGCCATATTCATCCATTTCTATACTCAACTTTAGTAAAAATCTGTAGCACTATGGGGCTGGAGAGACGGCTCCGTGGTAAAGAGCACTGGTTCTTCTCGCCGAGGACCTGGGTTTGGTTCCCAGGACCCACCTGATACTTTACAACCACCTGTCACTCCGGCTTCAAGAGGTCGAGGCATGAAGACGGTGCACATACATGCATGTGAAAAACACGACTACACGTAAAATTAAGTCACGTTTAAAGTTGACTGTGGTGGTATTGTGTTCCCCAAAATATTGTGTACCTTAATAAACTTATCTGGGGTCAGAGACAGAAAAGCCACAATATTAAACATGAGGATAGGCAGTGGTAGCACACGCCTTTAATCCTAGCATTCCAGAGACAGAAATCCCTCTGGATCTCTGTGAGTTCAAGGCCACATTGGAAACGGCCAGGTGTGGTGACACACTCCTTTAATCCAGTAAACCAGCCTTCAATCCCAGGGAGTGGCAGTAGAAAGCAGAAAGGTATATAAGGCGTGAGGACCAGAAACTAGAGGCATTTGCCC